>JAESUZ010000925.1:0-202809 GCA_017311185.1 Proteles cristata cristata
CCCTGCTCATGCTGTCTCTCTCTCTCTCTCCTAGAAATAAATAAAAAATTTAAAAAAAAAAACACATTTAAAAAAAATTAAAAACCATTGTCCACCAGAGGATACTATCAAGAGCGTGAAAAGGAAGTGTACAGAATGGAAGAAAATGTTCCCAAATCCTATATATGACAAGGGTTTGATATTCAGAATACATAAAGAACCCTTAAAACTCAATAACAAAAATACAAACAACCTAGTTAGAAAATGGGCAAAGGACTCGAGTAGACATTTCTCCAAAGACAATCTACCATTGACCAAGTGAGATAACACTTTACACTTATTAGTATGAATATAGTAAAAATAAACAGATTTTGGGGCTCATGGGTGGCTCAGTCGGTTAAGCATCCAGCTTTAGCTCAGGCCATGATCTCACCATTTGTAAGTTCAAGCCCCACATCAGGCTCTGTGCCAACAGCGCAGAGCCGGGAGCCTGCTTTGGGTTCTGTGTCTCCCTCTCTCTGCACCTCCCCTGCATGCACTCTGTCTCTCTCTCTCTCAACAATAAAATGAAACATAAAAAATAAAAAATAAAAAAAAAGATTTAAAAAAAATGAAAATAACAGGGGCACCTGGGTGGCTCAGTCGGTTAAACATTCGACTCTTGGTTTCAGCTCAGGTCATGATCTCATGATTCGTGGGTTCAAGCCCTGCATTGGGATCTGTGCTGACAGTTCAGAACCTGCTTGGGATTCTCTGTGTCTCCTTTTCTTCTCTTCTCTTCTCTTCTCTTCTCTTCTCTTCTCTTCTCTTCTCTTCTCTCTCTCTCTCTCTCAAATAAATAAATAAAATTAGAAAAAAAAATTTAATGAAAATAACAAATGTTGGTGAGAATATGGAGAAATTGGGACCCCAAGACATTGCTAGTGAGAACCTAAAATGTTCCACCTGTTCTGAGAAACAGTGGGCTGTTCCTCAAAATAGAAGACATAGAACTGGGGCGCCTGGGTGGCTTAGTCAGTTAAGCGTCCGGCTTTCGCTTGGGTCATGATCTCGCGGTTTGTGGGTTCAAGCCCCGCGTCGGTCTCTGTGCTGACTGCCAGCTCAGAGCCTGGAGCCTGTTTCAGTCTGTGACTCCCTCTCTCTCTGACCCTCCCCTGCTCACGCTGTCTCTCTCTTTCTCCTAGAAATAAATTAAAAAAAAAAATAGAAGACATAGAACTGCCACGTGGCCTGGTAATTCTCCTCCTAGGCGTATACCCCCCGGAACTGCGCACAGACCCACACAAACACTCCTAAGCCGGTGCTCACTTCAGTGTTATTCACAACAGCCAAAAGGTGGAAATGACCCCGGGGCCCATCCACAGACAAAAGGCAGTGTATACTTACAGTGGGGTATTCTTCAGCCTTAAAATTAAGGAAGGAAATTCTGACACATGTTACCTCTTGGATGAACCTTGAGGACATCTTGCTCAGTGCCTTAGGGCAGACACAAAAAAACGCCACATGATTCTTTTTTTTTTTTTTTAACATTTATTTAGTATTGAGAGATAGAGAGACACAGAGTATGGGCAGCGGAGGGGCAGAGAGAGAGGGAGACACAGAATCCGAAGCAGGCTCCAGGCTCTGAACTGTCAGCACAGAGCCCGACCCAGGACTCAAACCCACAAACTGCTAGATCATGAGCAGACGCTTAACCGCTTAACTGAGCCACCCAGGAGCCCCTGAATGTTCTTATATGAGGCCCCTAGAGGAGTCAAGTTCATAGAGGCAAAAGTTGAATGGTGGGTACCGGGGTCTGGGGGAGGCAGGACTGAGGAGCTCCTGTATGGGTATAGTGTTTCAGTTTGAGAAGACTTAGAAAGTTCTAGAAATTGGGGCGCCTGGGTGGCTTAGTCGGTTAAGCGTCCGACTTTCGCTTGGGTCATGATCTCGCGGTCCGTGGGTTCGAGCCCCGCGTCGGGCTCTGTGCTGACTGCCAGCTCGGAGCCTGGATTCTGTTTCAGTCTGTGATTCCCTCTCTCTCTGACCCTCCCCTGCTCACGCTGTCTCTCTCTCTCTCTCCTATAAATAAATAAAAACATTTAAAAAAAAAAAAAAAAAAGAAAGTTCTAGAAATGGATGGTAGGGATATTTGCACAGTGTGCACACATCCACTGCCACTCAACTATACACTTAAAGTGGTTAAAATGGTACATTTTATGTTACATATATTTTACCACAATTAAAGAAAAAAAAAAACTTCAGGCACCTGAGTGGCTCCGTCAGGTAAGCGTCTAACTCTTGGTTTTGGCTCAGGTCATGATCTCAGAGTTTGTGAGTTCCAGCCCCACACGCGGCACTATCAGTGCAGAGCCTGCTTGGGATTCTCCCTCTCTGCCCCTTCCTTGCTTGCTTTCTCTCTCTCTCTGTCTTTCGCTCTCAAAACAAATAAATAAACTTAAAAAAAAAAAAAAAACACCCAACTGGAAATCGTGTGGTTTACCTGGAGAACTAGAGGGAGGCCCAGAAAATGTCACTTGTCATTACACAGTAAATTACAGCCCAGGTCACACCCAGCCACATCCAGAGTCTATTCCATCTGCCTGTGAGTCTGCACATCTCACCACAGCCGCCCCTTTCCCCAGACTCACCTCTCCCTTCCCTTGTCCTCTCTGCCCAGGCCCTGGGTCACTGCTGTCCCGCTCAGTGACGGGGGGTGGGGGGGTGCAGATTAACGACGGACATGGATACAGATGAGAGACCAGCACAGGAGTGGCAGGAAGCCCCAAGCGGTCCAGAGAGCAAAGGCTGCTCTCAGGAATGAGGCAGTGCGGCTGGGAGAAGGCCCTTCAGGAAGGGGCGCGGCCTCCTGGCCTCCTAGGTAATGGGCGGAGGGCGGAGGGCGACCTCTAGGAGGGCTTCTGCCGATTTAATACCCCCCTGGCTCATCCCCTCTGGTCTGAAGGGAGTTGGGCACGGCTGCCAGCCTGCTCGCCCCCAGGGAGAGGAGAGATTGAAACTCACCCAGAAGAGAAATCAGTTCTAGGTGGGGGCCTCTCAGTTCCCAGTGCAGCGGAAGTGGGATCCCTGGGCTTAAACGTTGCCTGGTTCGAGCCTTGGCTCCACCCTGAGCAGCTGGGTGAAGGTCAGCAAGCCCCACGGCCTCCCTGTCTGGGCTCCGATGCGGCAAACTGAGGAACTGGCGTATTTCAGGAGACCTCGGTGTGCATCCTATCTAACTAGCTTGTAGAGCAGAGTGGACGGTCAAAAGTGGCAAACTAGGGGAAAGTCTTTGTAAATATTCAAGTCCACTGAAATCCAAGGAATTATTAACTCATTCTCATCGCAAACTCCAGGTTAAGGAAATGGGAGAAGAGACCAGGAGAGAGGATTAATACGGGGAAGGCAGTGTCCCCCAGAGCTAAGCCCTCTCATTTCCTCGTCCTCAGCCTGGGACCTCCAGGAAGCCACCTTCCCTAGGGGACTCGGAAGATGTCTGGGAGAGTCGGGATCAGTGTGGCAGGGATGAGAGTCCTGGGGCCTCCCATGCCAGCCTAATCCTCACTGGGCCATGGGTGAAGGCCTCCTAAGCACACCTTCCCTGGGAAGAAAGAAGGT
Source organism: Proteles cristata cristata (assembly GCA_017311185.1). Lineage (NCBI taxonomy): Eukaryota > Metazoa > Chordata > Mammalia > Carnivora > Hyaenidae > Proteles > Proteles cristata. The sequence continues at coordinate 3,577 of JAESUZ010000925.1, forward strand.
GCTGGGGAGGGGATGCCCCCTCCACAGTCCGCTGAGAAGCCTCCAGGGCTCAAGGGAAGAAATGGGCAGGAAGTAGTGAGTCAGTCCTGGGTTCAGACTTTACTTTAAATCCTTACTGGTTGTGTGAATGGGGTTAATTACCTAGCCTTTTTTTTTTAATGTTTATTTATTTTGACAGGGAGAGTGCTCCTGAGCAGGGGAAAGGCAGAGAAACAGGGAGAGAGAGAATCCCAAGCAGTCTCTGTGCTGCCAGCACAGAGCCCAGCACAGAGCTTGAATTCATGAACCGTGAGATCGTGACCTGAGCCGAAATCAGAAGTGGAACCTTCAGGGCACCTGGGTGGCTCAGTCGGTTAAGTGTCCTACTTCTGTTCAGGTCATGATCTCACGGTTTGTGGGTTCGAGCCCCGCGTCGGGCTCTGTGCTGACTGCCAGCTCAGAACCTGGAGCCTGTTTCAGTCTGTGACTCCCTCTCTCTCTGACCCTTCCCTGCTCATGCTCTCTCTCTCTCTCTCTCTCTCAGAAATAAATAAAAAACATTAAAATTTAAAAAAAAGTGGAACCCTCAACCGACTGAGTCACCCAGGTGCCCCATTGATTTGTTTATTTACTTAATTAAGCTCTGTGCCCAATGTGGGGCTTGAATTCACAACCTGAGACCAAAAGTCACATGCTCTAGGGACTGAGGCAGCCAGGCCCTCGTTGGTAAGTATCTTACAAGTAACTGAACAAGGAGATCAGAAGCGCATCTAATGCTGACAGAAAGGAGGTGAATCTGGGGTGGCTGGACAGGGAGTTTGTGGAACAGAAGACGAGGAAGGGCGCACAGGTATAGCGAACAGTGTGTGCAAAGTCATGGTACTGAGAGACAGCAAGTCATGTTTGGGGAGGGGGGGAGGGGCGAAGACTGCAGAAGGGAGGGGTGTGGCTAGAGGAGTGAGCCGAGTCTCTGCCTGCCCAGACAAGCCGCAGTGTCCTGGTCAGAGCAGCCTAATCAGATCTGATATGTAGACAGACAACTTCGGCCCCAGCGGAAGGGCCCCCGGCGGGGTGGGGCTCTCCCAGCAATGGCAGTGACCGTGGAGACGGAGCCGGCTGGGAGGGTGGGTTTGGAAAGTGTTTGGAACGCACAGGTTTTGTGGACTGAGCTTAGCTGCGGATGGTGCGAGGCTCCAGCAGACACGGTGGAGCCACCGGGCAGGTGGGGGTGCGGGGCGGGGAGTGCAGGGAAGGAAGGGAAAAGGGAAGGAAGGGAAAAGAGGCTGACTTGGCCAAGGCGGAAGGTTCTGGAGGAAGTTGCCTCGCAGGGTGAGCCGGGGCTGCTGGACGTGAGGGTCCGAAGCCCTGGGGAGAGGCTGCGCAGGCTGGACCAGCTGAGTCACCCTGGGAGCTGGGCCCCTCGCCACACAGTCACTCACTGAGCACCTACTAGGCACTAGGAATAGACCAGGGCGCCCCAGGGACGAACCCCCATCCTCCTGGAACGGACTTTCTCCGTGTGTGTGGGGGGGGGATGGAGGAACGCGTCTAACAAGTCAGCTGTGCCAAAGCTGAGCAGAGGCGAGGGCAGCAGAGCGCAGGGGAGCCCGGGGTGGTGACCAGGGTCAGGGAAGGCCTCACGGGCCAGCAGTAAGCGGTGCCTGGAAGGAAACAGGCAAGAGGCGGGGGTGGGGGGGGGAAGGGGGCGTAGGGGGGAGGGTGTGCTCCACAAACTGGGAGGGAGCACAGAGCAGCCCCTCGCCTCAGGCAAAGGCCGTTCATCTGCCTCCAGAGGGAGGGAGAGGTGGAGGCCAGTGTGCCTGCCTTAAAGCCAAGGAGGCGGGCAGCGGGGGTGGGGGGTGACGGGGAAGGAGGGCGGCCTCATAAGGCTGCACTCTGTCAGGTGGGGACGTTGGGGGGCATCAAGCAGCCCGCTGTGCTTGCACCCTCCGCCCCTGCCCCTCCTCTCCAGACCCCTGCGCCTCTTCTCACCAAGCGAACACCAGAGCCGGCGAAGTGAGCCAGGCCCTCACAGAAGGCTCCAGACCCGTGTGCCCGCGTCCACCCACAGCCAACAGGTGGAGACGACCCCATGGCCCTTTCACACGCTGGGGGAACAGGGTGCGCCACACATTCCTCGGAATATGATTCAGCCTTAAAAAGGAAGGGAACTTGACGCATGTTGCAGTGTGGGAGAGCCAGCCCCGGACACGCTGAGTGAGAGAAGCCACTGACCGCAAGTGTGTGACCCCGCTTATAGGGCTCCCCAGAGTCCCTAGAGTAGACAAGCCCCGCGAGACACCAAGGACAACACAGGGCCCCGGGGGTGGGGGGCAGGCGGCGGGCGCGGGAGTTAGTGTTCAGTGAGACAGAGTTTCTGTTTGACTTGGTGAGAACAATTTTGGAAATAGTGCCCAAGACTGTGAATGTGCTCAACGTGGCTGAACGGTACACCTAACAATGGCTAAATGGTAAACTTTAAAAAAGATTTTATTTTTAAGTCATGTCTATACCCAACATGGGGCTGGGACTTACAGCCCAGGATCAAGGGTCGCTCGCTCCAGTCGCTGAGCCAGCCGGGCGCCCTGGTAAGTTATATCCTATGTACATTTTACACAGTTTTTCAGAAAAGTGAAAGAGACCTGGCCAGGAGTGGCCTCTGCCTCCAGCTGCTCTCTGGGTAGGGGCTCCAAGCAGGGGCTTCAGGGAGTCCATCACAAACACCCTGGGCAGAACTGAGGGCTCGCGCCACATGCAGAGTCCAAGCTCTGGGGTCAGTGGGGGGGGGGGGGTTGGGACAGAATGGAGGGTAGGGTTCCCTGCTGCCCCTTGCATAAGAAAGCAACGGACTGTGGTGCTTGGCTAACTCAGTCCGCTCAGTCCGCAGAGCGAGCAGCCAACCCTTGATCTCAGGGTTGTGAGCTCGAGCCTCACATTGGGCACAGAAGGATGAAAAAATAATAATAACATAAAATGTTCTTATATTTAAAGGGGGGGGCGCCTGGGTGGCTCAGTCGTTTGGGCATCTGGCTTCAGCTCAGGTCGTGATCTTGCTGCTCATGGGTTCGAGCCCCGCGTCGGGCTCTGTGCTGGCAGCTCAGAGCCTGGAGCTGCTTCGGATTCTGTGTTTCCCTCTCTCCCTGACCCTCCCCTGCTCAGGCTCTGTCTCTCGGAAATAAACGTTAAAAAATTAATTAATAAATGGTGGTATATATTGTTTGTGCCTGCATAGTCCGTTTCTGAGAGAAGACACAGACACTGGCGGAACCTGGTAGAACCCCCTGAGTGGGGGGGCGCTGAGAGGCGGGGACGCGGCCGGGTCGGGAAGGGAGAAACGCTTCACCGATACGCTAGACCCTGAGTTTTGTATATTGTGCAAGTGTCTATGCAAATAAAAGTAAATATATTTGAACACATTCAAATTCTGGAACTTTTGGAAATACAGACGCAGGGCCCTGCCCCCATATTCTGATTCCGGAGGCCGGAGGCACGGGCCAGATGCGCGTGCCCCGCGGCGGAAATGCGGCCCCAGGTCTCCTCTCCCCTCCCCTCTCCCCCTCCCCCCGGAGAAAACCGACTCCGAGCTTGTCCTGCAGGCTGCGGCCTCAAGGGTCCCGGGGCGGCTCTCGGGCGCCCCCGCTGGCCGGCCGAGGTTGTGCTGTCGAGTGAGGCGGCCTCAAACTGGGGGACACGTGGGGGGCCTTGTGTGCGTGTGAGAGAGCGTGTGTCGTGCGGGGGGTGGGAGCGCGTGCTCGGAGCAGGGTGTGTGCGTGTGTGCGTGTGCGTGTGTGTGCGCGCGCGCACGTGTACCGGTGCTGGGCAGTCTCTGCCCTTGACCTCTTGCAGCAACCCCTGTGGCCTCCAGGGTGCAACCTCCTAACGTCCGCCCTCACGCACAACCTGCCGCCGCTCCTGTCCCCGCTGTGCCCTGAGCACAGCACGGTCGCCGCCCCGCACACTTTATAAAACCTAACTGCCAGCCTTCTTGTCTCTCCGCAGTCCTGCCCGGGGCCTGACCTTCAGAATCCGGCGGCCGTGCCCGGAGGACACAGCTCTGCGGTGCGTCCAGGTGTGCAGGGCTCGCAGCTGACAAACCAGACCCCGTTCTGCTGGGATGTGCAGGCCTGCGGGCCTGGCTTTGTCATCCCCAGGCCTCCCGGCCCGGGGCGAGGTACAGACTACATCTCCCGCGCCCCCAGGGGAACCGAAGGCTTTCAGGTCAAAGCTCTCGTCCCTGCCTCAGACAGGCACCAGCCCCGCCCCTGTTCGCTGCTTGGGGTTTGGATCTCCCGGATTCTGCTCCTCCCAAGTGGCCTTCGGATCTGTCTGAAATTGCCAGGCCAACCTTAAATACCCCACGTCCCTCCCCAACCCTCAAGCACAAGGCCTGATTCCCCAGTCCCTGAAGTCTGTTATGTTCGTTCCCTCTGGTTACAACTTTCAACCATCTTTATGTATTCTGTCTTCTAGAAACAGCGTCTCGGATCCGTGCTCACTGCCCTTGCTAAGTGCCTCCTGCTACCTAACCCCTTTCTTTGCCAGCTAGAGTCTGACAGACGGGATGAGCTCAGCGGCCACGGTTCAGCCCCTGCGGCCACTCTCAGAGTCCAAATCCCAGCTCCGCCTCCAGGAGATCTTTAGCCCCAGCTGCAGTGTAGCAGGCAGGGTTCCACAGAGAACCCAGGGTTCTCTCCAATCAGATAATTTTTTTTTTAATGTTTTATTTATTTCTAGGAGAGAGAGAGAGACAGCGCGAGCAGGGGAGGGTCAGAGAGAGAGGGAGTCACAGACTGAAACAGGCTCCAGGCTCTGAGCCGGCTGTCAGCACAGAGCCCGATGCGGGACTCGAACCCACGAACCGTGAGATCATGACCTAAGCGAAAGTCGGACGCTTAACCGACTAAGCCACCCAGGCGCCCCTCCAATCAGATAAATTGAGCAACGTCTCAGAGCAGCGTTGTATCCAAAGGTGTGCACAGGGCGCTGCTGAACCGCAAGGCACAGCGCATTACCCCAGATCTAGAAACAGTGGGCTTAGTGCCACCTCCAGGGGACGGGGAGACAAGGGCCCCTAGGATCTGGAGAGGAGCCCCTGGTGCCAGCTGTGGCCTACAGCAGCCTGGCAGGGAGAAGGGCAGGAAAACGCCCAGCCTTCCTCTCCTCTGTCTCCTCTCCCTTTTGGTGGCCAAGCCCAGCCAAGGCCAAGGCCAAGGCCTCCAGGCCCCGACAGAGTGGGCAAGGGTTGAGGAAGGATCTGGACCCTGCCCACCCATGAGCTTCAGCTCCCCCTCCGTCAATCGGGCTGTGGAGCCTGCCTGTCTTCTAGGCTGTCATGGTGACAAAGGAGAAGACGCACGTGAGGTGTTGACCACTGGTCCAGGGTGGCTCAGTGGGCTGAGTGTTCGACTTTGACTCAGGTCATGATCCCACAGTTCATAAGTTCGAGCCCCGCATCGAACTTTGGATCCTCCGTCGGCACCCCACCCCTCCCCCACTCGCTGTCTTGCAAAGAATAAATAAATAAAACTAAAAGAAAACCTCGAATGTTTCTCCCACACACCTGTTCCTGGTCCCAGTAAATGGGGCTGCGATCTAGTCCACTGCTCAAGCCAGATCGCAGTGCCAGCCTTCGGGGATGGAAGCCTCCGGCTCCCTCTCTCCACGTCCTCCCCTGCGCCTCATCTCATCCTGTACAAACTCCTTGGGCCAAAAGGTGAGGGGCTTGCAAATGAGGATACCAACCATTGTTTGATCTCAAACTCTATTTGGGTAAAAGGTCAGGGGTTGAGCAACCTAGCTCCTCCTGGCTGCAGCAAGCCCCTGAGATGTAAATCTTTAGTGAACATTGTGATTAGAATGGTCAAACATGTTCTTCAAGCAACTGTTAAGCAACCTCCACCTCTAACCACAAAATTCTCGCTTCTGTACACCGCCCCTGGGGTGTGTAAAAACATTTTTAAATGTTTATTTATTTTTGAGGAAGAGAGAGAGAGAGAGCACGAGCAGGGAAGGGGCAGAAGGAGAGGGAGACACAGAATTCCAAGCAGGCTCTAGGCTCGGAGCTGTCAGCACAGACACAGGGCTCCGACTCACAGCCGTGAGATCATGACCTGAGCTGAAGTTGGATGCGTGACCAGCTGAGCCCCCAGGGCGCCTAAGCAAACTTTTAAATGAAATGCGTTTCTCTCTTTCCTTCCTCCTGACTTTGCTGCTCTCACACCCTGATCACTTCCTCAACAGCACTTACAAACTTTGTGGTTCCTTATTCACTTCTTGGTGCTTGTTTGCAGGCTGTCTCCGCGCGCCGCGCATTCCAGGGAGACAAGGCCTTGTCTGTTCTGCTCCCCTTGTGTCTCAGGACCTGGCACGGAGTAGGTGCCCGTAAATGTTGGTCAACGAGCAAATGGTGGCCGGTGTTCGGTGACAGCGTGCTCTCAGAGCCCATCTAGGGAACGCCCCCACACCATGGAAGTTCTCCCCAAGCCCTTCCTTCAGGCTGCGGTCCGCGCCCACAAATCCTCTTCTTCCTGGATTCATCTAGGGTCCCTTCAATAAAGTACAAAGGAAACGGGGCCATATCACCAAAAGCTCTATTCAGGTTGATGACATACGAGTGCACTGAAAACTTATCGGGAAGAGTGGGGGGTGGGGGGCGGGGATGCCCGGAGCCGGGGCGGAGGGCAGGCGAGGGGGGCGAGGCGGGGCCCGGGGCAGCCAGCAGGGCGTGTGCCCCTTCCCTGGGCCCCTTAGATAAGACCAGCAGTCTGTCCCGCCCCCGCCCCACACTCAGTGTCTCCCTCTGTGGCATGTCCAGGCAGGAGAATGCAGCACCCCAGGAGGTCTGGTCAAGGATCTCTAACTCCCAAAGGGACTTGATAAAGGCCATCCTGACTGGGGCTCCAGGAGGTAAGGTGAGGCAGCAGAAGCCACTGCGTAGGAGGAAACGAGGGTGGAAATCAGATGATGGGCACCTGCTGCCGGCCGGCGGAGAGGGCCTCGGCTTTGGGGGGGGTCTGTGATCCTTGGAGTCCCCCCGGTATTGAGTTTTGGGCCCTGGCTCTGAGCTTCTTTCCCAGCCCCTGGAGGCAGGGCAGACAGGAGCCGGCAGCACGGGGACCACGAGCCACTCGCTCCTGTGCTGCCTGGACTCCGGCCCCTGCTGGTGACACTTTAACCAGCGCGCAGAACTGCTCCCAGCCCAGCCGGGCCTGAGCCTCAGACGGCGTGGAGCAGGCGGGCGCTCGCCGGCATGGAGGCCGCGGCTGGAAGTGGGGCTCCTCTGGGCTGGGCTGGGTTGAGCTCAGGGGCCCTAGGACGGGAGCAGCGTTGGAGGGGCTGGGGAAACCCAGAGGAGGGGGTTGGGAAGCCTGCCAATTGGAAGGAAGAAAACAGGATCGTTAGGAAAGGGGACTGGGTGATTCTGGGCAATGAGCAGCCAGTGTGGGCCAGATACCGCGAAGGGCCGAGGCTGAGGGACGTCAGCAGCTGCAGGGCGGGAGGTCAGGGCTGTGCGGGCAGGCCAGAGCGGGTCAGCCTGTCTCTGTTACCTAGAAGTTCTATGATCTTGGGCAATTTATTGAACCCGTTTCTTTCTCTGGAAGATGGAGATCCTTATAGAGCACTTAACAGCGTCTGTTCCACAGGGTCCTTGGCACTGGGTAGGATAATGCCACGTTTAGTGCCCAGCCCCTGGGAAGGACCCCAGGAAACCTGGGGAACTCAGGGAGGGGGCGGAGGGCTGGGGTGACAGGTGGCGAGGTGAGGCAGGGGCCCACACAGCCCTCCTCTGCTTCAGGGCCAGCAGGGTACCTACGGCAGGCCAGCGGGGTCCAGCTGGCCCATGAGCTGGGCACTGCCTTCTTCGAGCGGCAGCAGCTGTCAGCCGCCATGGCGGACACTTTCCTGGAGCACCTGTGCCTGCTGGACATCGACTCGGAGCCCGTGGCCGCGCGCAGTACCAGCATCATCGCCACCATCGGTACGCAGTCCCCGACCCCAGCCTCCTGAGGGGCTCGTGTGCTTCTCAAGGTGCTTCCGCACCTCTGTCCGCCCGTGTCTGACAAGGTCATTCATTCAGCAGACACTTGTTGAGCACTTGGTTGAGCCAAAGTGTCGGGCCCTGGGGGTGGATCAGTGAAGGAAACAAAGATCTTGACCTTGGGGAGCTGACACCTGGCTGGTGAGACAATAAATACCCACCATAGGGGCGCTCAGATGGTGCACACAGTCAGTTAGGTGTCCAACTCTTGATCTCGGCTCGGGTCACCATCTCAGTTTGTGGGTTCGAGCCCCACATCGGGCTCTGCACTGATGTCGCAGAGCCTGCTTGGGATTCTGTCTCTCCTTCTCTTTGACCCTCTCCTGCCTGTGCCCTCTTTCTCTCTCTCTCAAAATAATAAAAATAAGTAAATAGTAAGGATAATAACTTAAAAAGAAGTATGTTATTCAGCATGTGCAAAAGTGATAAGAACAATGGAAAAAATAAAAACGGAGCAGAGGAAGGAACCCAAGGGTGGGGACGGGGCGCAGGGCAGGGTGCGGTCCCACGTGGGGAGAAGACCAGATCCGCCCAGAGCCGGAAGGGGATGTGAGGAGGGCGCTGTACATGGCGGGTGGGGGGCGAGTTCTAGACAAGGAGGCAGCCAGCACACAGGCCCTGAGTCACGGAGGCTGGAACGGTTAAACGCCATCAAGGGGAGAGCAGCCGACGAAGACATGGTGGAGAGAAGGTCACGCAGGGCCTGATAGCCACCGTCAGGGTCTGTCAAGCCCCCTTTGCCCCCCAGCGTCCGGCAGGAGACTGTCGGGTGTTGCCCTGCCCTAGGGCCGCCCTGGCTGCTGTACTGGGAGACAGGGGTGGTGGTGGAGGGGGTGTCTGGCCCAGACCAGGTGGGGGCGGTGGAGGAGGTCACAGGAGATGGGACTCTGAGTGCATTTGGAAGACAGAGTTGGCAGGATTCTCAGATGGGTGGGACACGGTCGGGGAGGGGGGTGAGGGCGAAGGAGGAATCAGAGAGAAGTCCGAGGTGTTTGGTGTGAGAAACTAGGACGCATTTTCACCTGAGCAGGAAAGTCCTCGGGGGAGAGGCTTGGGCGGGGGTGGGGGCGGGGAATCAGGGCTCGCTTCCTAGGGGGTTTGAGGGCCAGGAGGCAGTGAGACACACAGCTCTGGGCCTGGGGCAGGGGTCGGAGCTGCAGATATAAATGTGGGCGATGCCAGCATCTAGTTGGCATTTGGAGCCGTGGGACTACTTGAGACCACCAAGGGAGCCAAGAAAATGAGGCGTCTGATGTTTGGGCGACGATGTGGGGGGCAAGCGAGGCAGAGAAGGAGCGGCCGGGGTAGCCCTCAGCCCGGAGGGGCGTGGCCTGGAGGCCACGTGAGGAAGGGGCGTCAAGGACGCGGGTCAGGTGGCACCGACGGGCCAGTGGGACACCGAGGTTCCTGGTGACCTCGGCGGGAGGCCAGCGCCGACTGGAGCCCAAGCGAGGAAGCACGGGGGGGTGGGGGGGGTGGGGGGTGGGAGGGGGCGGTGGACCGGAGGCCGCGACCGAACTCCGGCCATGGGTTTTCTGCAAAGGAGAGCAGGGAAACAGGAGGGCACCTGGGGCTCAGAGAACGCCTTTCACGACGAAAGAAAGAACTCAGGTCTCCATGCTGCTGGGAACGATCCCATAGCGAGGGGAGCGCGGCGACTCGGGGCTGCAGGGGTCGGCAGAGCGGCGGTGGGGCCGGTGTGAGGCCGCTCAGTCCAAAGGCCCAGACGGACCCCACATGCCCTCTCCTGCCGTGCCCCCTCCTGCGCCGGGGGACCCCTGCTCTGCAGCACTGGCGTCGCTGCCGGGCAGAGGACGCCCCCCGCCCCCCGCCCCCCGGCAGGCAGGTGTTGGCTGGAGAGGAAACAGTTGCAGACGCGAGAGCAGAGGTTGCTCAGGGAACAAAGGTCGGGTCCCGGACGCCTGTGGCGCGGTGACGGGTTTGCCCCCCCCATCCCCGGGTTTGGGAAGAAGGTCGCCTGAGCAGACCCCCGCTCCCAGGGCCGGCCTCGCAGTCGGTGGAGCGCCTCAAGGAGATGATCAAGGCCGGCATGAACATCGCGCGCCTCAACTTCTCGCACGGCTCGCACGAGGTTTGGGGCGGCGCCGGGGGGGCGGGGGGCGGGCGGGGCGGAGGCCTGCGGCGAGGGGGTCCCTGGCCGCCCGCCCCTGAACCGCCTGCTCGCTGGCCCGCAGTACCACGCTCAGTCCATCGCCAACATCCGGAAGGCGGTGGAGAGCTTTGCAGCGTCTCCGTTCAGCTACCGCCCCGTGGCCATCGCTCTGGACACCAAGGGACCGGAGATACGCACGGGGATCCTGCAGGGGGTGAGAGGGGCGGGGCTCGGGGCGGGGCGGGGGCCGCGGGGGCGGGGCGGGGCGGGGCTCAAGGCCCCTCTGGCCCCGCCCCTAGGGCCCTGAGTCCCAAGCGGAGCTGGTGAAGGGCTCCCGGGTGCTGGTGACCGTGGACCCGGCGTTCCGGACGCGGGGGGACGCGAACACCGTGTGGGTCGACTACCCCAATATCGTCAAGGTCGTGTCGGTGGGAAGCCGCATCTACATAGACGACGGGCTCATCTGCCTCCAGGTCCAGAAAATCGGTGCGGATGGGCCTCCGCCCCAGCCCCAGGGACGCGGGGTGCACTCCCTCCCTCTGGGCCCCCTGTCTCGCCGCCCCGCCGCCCCCGCCCCCGGCCAGCGCCCTCCCCCACCCGCCCCCGGAGTCCCCTCCAGGCCCCTGAGCTCAACCCGGGCTGGGGCTGGACTGCCGGGTTACTGTTCTCTCCCACGGACGCCCACGGGTGCGTGTTCCGTGCACAGCCCAGGCCCCAAGGTGGACAGACAACAGGACACAGGTTCCTGATTTCCTGGGGGCCCCCGGCCCTGGCTATGCCCCCGGCTCCCCCCAGACCAACGCTGCCTCTTTCCACGCCTGCAGGCCCCGAGGGGCTGGAGACGCGCGTGGAGAGCGGCGGCACCCTGGGCAGCCGCAAGGGCGTGAACCTGCCGGGCGCCCAGGTGGACTTGCCGGGGCTGTCAGAGCAGGACGCCCGGGACCTGCGCTTCGGGGTGGAGCACGAGGTAGACATCGTCTTTGCCTCCTTCGTGAGCAAAGCCAGCGATGTGGCTGCCATCCGGGAGGTTCTGGGGCCCGAAGGACGGAACATCAAGGTCGTTAGCAAGATTGAGAACCACGAAGGCGTGAAGAGGTGAGTCTTGGACAGGCTCCGGCCATTCTCCAAGCCCTTCTTCCTCTCCAGCCTGCCTCTCCCTGGCGTCTCCTGGCTCCTCCTCAGCCCTGACCCCCACCCCCCCACAACCGCCCAGGTTTGATGAAATCCTGGAGGTGAGCGACGGCATCATGGTGGCGCGAGGCGACCTGGGCATCGAGATCCCAGCTGAGAAGGTTTTCCTGGCTCAGAAGATGATGATCGGGCGCTGCAACCTGGCGGGCAAGCCCGTTGTGTGTGCCACACAGGTCTGGAGTGAGCCCTGGGGGCCGCGGGCGTTCTCTGGGGTGGGGAGACACCTTAGGTCTCTAGCACATTCTGCTGTCCAGTGTTTGATCCTCAAGCCACCGAGATGGGAAGAGATACTGTGAGCCGGGGTTTCCAGACGCGGAAACGGGGCAGCCAGAGTCACACAGTTTGTGACTGTGACCCTGGCTCTCAGGGCACTCTGAGAGTGGCGGAGAAGTAGCTGGGGCGGGGCCCCAGGCAGCGTGTGGCAGCCACAGCTCTGACGCCCAGATGTCCCCCAGATGCTGGAGAGCATGATCACCAAGCCCCGACCGACCCGGGCAGAGACGAGCGACGTAGCGAACGCTGTGCTGGACGGGGCGGACTGCATCATGCTGTCGGGGGAGACGGCCAAGGGCCAGTTTCCCGTGGAGGCAGTGAAGATGCAGCACGCGGTAGGGGCGCCCAGCCCAGGCATGAGCCGGAAGCCCCCGCCCCTTCCGGGCTCCTGCGCCCCCTGCCCGCCTGACCGCCTGGTGCTTGCAGATCGCCCGGGAAGCGGAGGCTGCCATCTACCACCGGCAGCTGTTTGAGGAGCTCCGCCGGGTGGCGCCACTGAGCCGAGATCCCACTGAGGTCACCGCCATCGGCGCGGTGGAGGCCTCCTTCAAGTGCTGTGCTGCTGCCATTGTTGTGCTGACCAAGTCTGGCCGGTAAGGAGGACGCATGCAGCACCAAGAGAGGACTTTGGGTCAGGGGCACACCGGGACGGCCCCACGCCCGGGTTTGGTCTTGTCGTCAGAGACCAAGGGTATCTATCATTCTGGGGCCTGAGGAGAGAGAGGTCCAGGACAGGCAGCCGGGGCAGGCCTCAGCCGCAAGCGGGAACTGTCCAGTGAGCCCGGGGCGCTGGGAGGGCTGCGTGACGTCGCTGGGCACGTTGGCTCCAGGCCATCCCGACCCTGGGCAAGCCCTCCGCATTCAGCCCACAAAGCCTTACAATGCTGGGATGTCCCAGAAGGGCCCAGAAGGTCTTAGTTCAAGTCTTTGCTCTCACACATCAGCTCTGAGAACTTGGCTGAGTCACCCGGGCGCTATAGGCCACTTTTTCTCCTGGAGTCGTGAGGATTAACAAGAGACATTTGTGAGTTAAGTACTTCAGGGTTTTGTGTTTCTCAAGAAGTTTCTTATTATGTGCCTTGATACATCCTTCATTATCTCTTAGCTTCCTTATGTGGTAAGAAGGACAGGCATTCTAATGCCCATTTTACAGGTGAGAAAAACAAGGCCCAGAGAAATACGATGACTTACCCGGAGCCACACAGCTTGTCTCCTGCCTCACTTCTCTTCTCCTTTTCTGAGAGCTTCTCTACCTTCTTCAGCTCCGCACACCTGCTGTCTCGGTACCGCCCTCGGGCGATGGTCATCGCCGTCACCCGCTCTGCCCAGGCTGCCCGGCAGGCCCACCTGTTCCGAGGGGTCTTCCCTGTGCTCTACAGTGAACCTCCGGAGGCCATCTGGGCAGACGACGTGGATCACCGGGTCCAGTTTGGCATTGAAAGTGGTGAGCCACCTCGATTTCCTCCCCACCCAGCCATCATCAGTCCCCAGACCCCACTTCCCACACCCACTCAAAGGGCCTTGCCTCTCTCCTCTGGTCCCAGGTTTTCCCTGAGAAGGTCACTAAGACACAGGGGTATTTTGGCCTTGAGGGGTGGGGGGATAGACGGAGGAGGAGGGTGGTGGGAGAGAGGTCGGCCCGGCTGCTGCTGCACCTGTTGCTAGAGCCGGATGGGACTTAGGGAGTAGGAGGCTGGGGCGCCTGGGGGGCTCAGTCGGTTAAGCGTCCGACTTCAGCTCAGGTCATGATCTCACGGTCCGTGAGGTCGGCCCGGCTGCTGCTGCACCTGTTGCTAGAGCCGGATGGGACTTAGGGAGTAGGAGGCTGGGGCGCCTGGGGGGCTCAGTCGGTTAAGCGTCCGACTTCAGCTCAGGTCATGATCTCACGGTCCGTGGGTTCGAGCCCCGCATCAGGCTCTGCTGACAGCTCAGAGCCTGGAGCTGCTTCAGATTCTATGTCCCCCCCTCCCCTCCCCTCCTCAGTTCATGCTCTGTCTCTCTCTGTCTCAAAAATAAATAAACGTTTAAAAAAAAGGAAAAAAAAAGAGGGGAGAGTGCCAGGTGGCCCCATCACCCCAGCTGTGTGGCTGTGATCATACCCCGTCTCTTCCTACGGCGCAGCTGGCAGGCCCACGCCACCCCGTGGACACACCGGCGGCGGCCACACTCCCTGTGGTGCTACCTGTGGGACACCGTGCCTGGGGGAGAGCGAGGCTGGTGACCGGTTCCCACTGCGGGGCCGGCCAGCGTCCCTCAGCGGCTGATGGCCATCTTTGTTCACCCCTGCTAGGAAAGCTCCATGGCTTCCTCCACATTGGGGACCTGGTGATCGTGGTGACAGGCTGGCGACCTGGCTCTGGCTATACCAACATCATGCGAGTGCTGAGCGTATCCTGAGATGCCACGTCCCGCTGACACAGCCCGACCTGGACCCCCACACCCTCTGCCCCACGCCCATGGCCGTCTTCTCTGCTCTCGGTGCTGCCCGCCTGGGCCACATCTGCCATCCAGCCCCATCCCAGGGCGCTCCTTCCTGTCTCCATTTCACGCAGGCCCCTTAAGTCTGTGTCCAGTTACACACCAGCCATCTGGAAGCACCAGTCCTACATTCCCTGTACCCAATGCTCTCAGCCTAAGATGCTCTGAGCCTTTAATCCCAGCTTCACTGGTTAATTCTATTCCTCTGGGCTTCCCGTGCCCGGGGGGGCGGGGGGGGGAACAGAGCCATCGTGTCCACAGTCTCCACAAAAATCACTATTTAAAAACTGTTCCGTATCCATGCAGCCTGATATCCTCCAATGTGGCCCCCATGAATCTCCCGGGGAGAATGCCCCCTCTGGCCCCTCTTCCCTCACGGTGACTCACAGGGACATCAAAGCACCGCCCCCCTAGGGGGCAGCTAGGGCAGACGGGCGCTGGGGAGCACAGAGAGCTGCGCGGGCTCGTCTCGTCACTGTCCTCACAGGCAGGCCGCTCCCGGGCTGTTCTCATGCCCACCCCGTGCCTTGCTGGGTCGGAGGCCCGCTGCTTCCTCCTGCACCCACGCATCACGTCATGCCCACCTCGCTCCCCCACACAAACCAGGAGCCGAGACGCCCATCTCTATTTTCTTCCTAGCCCCCGCTGTTTGGAAGCTATTATAAAACCCAGGACTCCTCCCCCAAGACAAAAGGTGACTTAGGGTCCTGGCCCCACATTCCTTGATACTGTAGAGCAGGGGAGGGGCTGGGGGAGCGGGAAGGCAGAGGTCCTGAGGGGCCTGCCCTTCCCCAGGCTCGGGGTCTCGGGTCTTCCCCTACTCTCTCACCAACGGGAAACTTGGAACAAAACCCTTAAAAGCAGCAAGAGTCCCCGTCCCGTTCCGCGGCTCCCCGTGGGGAGGGGGGTCAGGACTGGGTGCGGCCCGGGCTGAGCAAGGAGAGAGCACCACAGAGGGAGCCCGCTCCTCCCCTTCCCTGTGAGGACAGGGAGGGAGGGGTGGGGAAAGGAACGGCTGAATAAAGTGAATGAATAATAAATACAACTAGCAAATGAATAAATACAATTATTACAGGATTGAATAATAAGAACAAACAAGAGGAAGGGAGGGGGAGAGGAAAAATGCCTCTGAGGAATCAGCCGCGTGGGCATCTGGGCTGAAACGTTAAACAGGGACGTGCCAACCGTCCCTTTGCCTCAAGGGGGACACCACTGGGCAGGGGCACTGGGAGGAGGCTGCTCCGGGTTTACAAAGACAGTTGACCCACAGGGACGGAGGGTGCAGAGGACGTGACAGGAGACAGGTGTTCCCACGGCGGGCGGGCCGCAGCCGCAGTGGTGGTGGGCTCCCCACGCCCGGGGCCGAGGCGTCTGTTGGCAGCAGCGGAGGCACGGGTGACGGGGAGACAGAAGTCACCCCCAGCAGCCGGCTCCTGCGGGGTCAAGGGCCGGGAAACAGAGACATCTAGTCGCTCGGCAGCGGTGGCGGGACGAGGACTTGTGCTCCGTGCGGCGGGGCCTGGGGCTGAGCCTGCACCCCGGCAGGAGCGTCCCGGGGAGCACCCTCCTCGGAGGCCCTGGACCCACTCTACTTGGCAGTGAGGACATACAGCGCCTGGCACAGTGTCTCGAACATGGAAGGCGCTCAGTACACTTGACGGACGGACGGGTGGATGGATTAGAGGATGTCGGGCAGGCTGCGGGGGCCGAGCTGAGGACAGAGGCCATCTCCTGGGGCGGGGTTCCCACAGGGCCACGTCTCAGGTCCCCTTGGCCGTCCCCAAGGGGCATCTGCCCTCGGGCGCACACTGTCACACCCAAGAGCTTACCCAAGGGTTTCACATGTTGGCAGAGAGCTGGGGGCCCCGGGGGGCAGCTGGCTCGGGCACTGACGGCCTGGGCAACTGAGCTGTCCCTGGCATCTTGGCCAGGAGCCCTGAGGATGACAGGCGTTCATTTCCTGAGCCCTTACGCCCAGGAGAGCCGTCGCCAGCTGCCCGTTGAGGCAGAGACGGTTGGGAGGCGGAGAGGGGGCGGCCCCGGAGTCCTAGTCGCCGGGCACCCCCTCCGGGGGGGGGACCCAGCAAGGACACCTGGGAGCGCCCGGCCCGGGACAGGCTGGCGTGGAGGGTTCGCACAGGCGGGGCGGGCAGGCGGGAGGTGGATGCCCACGGGCCCCGGGCCAGCAGAGGCCCAGCTCGGACAGGCACCAGCGGGGAGGCCGGGGAGCCCGCTGAGCGTCGAGCAGAGCGAGCCAGGAGGGTGGCTGGAGAGTCAGGGGACAGGGGCAGAGGGCTCCGCTGGCGAGTCAGGGCAATGGCCACGCTGGAGGTCACAGCGGCTGCCTGCAGGGGCGCGTGCAGCAGCGGCTCCCACAGCGCCGGCCTCCCGCTGAGCCGAGCTGCTGTGCCGGGGGCTGGGCCCCGCACGCCCCGGGCCATGTCCCTGTCGTGCTGCTCCATGGTGCCCCCACTGCTGCCCGGACTGGGCTCGGAGCGTTTCCGCTGCAGGACAGAGTTCTTCTTGCCTAGAAATCGTCCCAGGAGAGAGAGACTGAAGATGGGGAAAGAGTCCAAGGTGAAGGCTGGGTATCAAAGAACAGGATAATAAGATGGACTCAAAGGATGGCAGCCCGGGCAGGGAGGGGGAGGAGAGGGCAGAGATGGGGGGTGGGGTGGAGAGAGAGGGCCGGGGGTGGGAGTATATCTCCGAGGGGGAGAGTCAGGGAGGAAGAACTCTGGGCCTGGAGACGTGGGACCGTCTCTTCAGTGGCAGGGGCCACAGTGCTGAAGGCCTCGAGGGGCATTTGCTGGGAACGGCCCGGGCTGTGGCCCCTTGCGGGGGAAGCGGGCGGGGACGCAGCCAGCACCCAGGGCAGAGCGGGCCGACCAGCCTCACCGATGCGGCGCAGCCGGTCCACGGCCACAGTCTCGAAGGCCCGGCGCATCATGGGGAACGCCTCCAGCACGGCGTTGAAGTGGTCCACGCTGAGCGAGTAGAGGCGGCAGTAGGTGTCGGCTCGCACGCTGGCCGTGCGCCGGCCCCGCGTCAGCAGACAGATCTCTGTCCAAGTGGGGGAGAGACCCTCAGAACCGCGGTCCCCAGAATGCCCTCTGGCCGGGCCTGCAGGGGCTGACCCGGCCTCTGCAGGCTCCTCCCCTCCCGTGCCAAGGCCCCGAGACGCCCCAGGCGTAGTCTCCCTGCACCCCTCTCTCCAGATTAAAGCTGGCACAGGGGGGTCATGCTAGCTCCCAGTTATTCCACTCATTTTAATTCCCTGCCACCTCCCCTGCTCTGGCCCAAGGGGCAGGCCTGGGGCAGTGCCCTCTGTGTACCTGCCCCTCCCACTCCTTTGCGTGAAGTCCAAGGGCAACCCGGAAGGAGAAAAGCAGTGCCAAAGGGCAAAGGGCATCCACTGCCACAGACTTGGTCCCAAGACTCGCTCTCCCCCGCCCCCCGGGGAACCCCACCAGGCAGCCATCAAACTCAAGCCCCTGGGACAGCATGGCTTGCTTCCTGTCTTTCCGTCATCTCATAGCATCCTCAGACTTCACGCTAAGGGTCTTAGAAGGCCCAGGCGCCCAGTGACTTGCTCCCCACTATGCTCTGGAATCTCTTAGGAAGCTATTTAAAGCCACAGAGCTCCAGGCCCAGAGATTCTGGCTCAGGACGCCCAGGCAAGGGCTGGGAATCTTTGACTCTGTACACAGCCGGGCAGGAACACTGCTCCAGGGGAGCAGTCACCGTCCCCTGCCCCAGCACCCGCCGGCCCCCAAGGCCTGCTGACCCCCGAAGTAGGACCCATCGGTGAGGCGGGTGTCCCGGGCGCCGCGCGCGAGCACGCTGAGCAGCCCGTGCTGGATGAAGTACATCTTCCGGCCCACGGAGCCCTCGCGCACCACCAGGTCCCCCGGCCGGAAGACCTCAAAGCGCAGCTGGGTGAGCACGGCCGTGACGAAGCTGGGGTCGGCGTGGGCGAACAGCGGCATGTGGGCCACCAGGCCCCGGCAGGTGAAGTTAATGATCTCCTGGGCAGGGCAGGGGCCTGTCAGGCAGGCTGTCACCCCTGGCCCGAAGTGCCCCCATCGAGCTCATCTGTCTCTAGAGCCCCCTCCCCCGGGGTTATAATCTCCCAAAGGACGGGGATGCTTCAGAGGGTCTGGGACCATCCCTGAGCTCCTGCCTCCAGAGCTCCCCTGGAACCCCCCGAGGGCCGTGCCCCAAAACAGAGATGCCCGCAGGGCCTCGCTGCGGGCGCTTCACCCCCATAAGGCCTTCAGGAAAGACCCTAGTCCCTAAAAGCCCCCCCAGGGCCTGGCCTCTCATGAGACCGCCCCCCCGCAGGCCCCACTCCCTATAGGTGCACCCGCTGACCAGTAGCCCGCACCCCAGATGGCACCCCGGAAGTGCGGCCCTTGCCCAGCCCCCGCAGGGCCCAGCCCCGTCCCACCTCCCGAAGCGGCTCGCTCAGCTCGCCCAGGATGCTCTCCTCGTCGAACATCTTGCCCTGGTAGCGGTGCTCGTAGTACTCGTGGATGCGCTGCCGCGTCTCGGCGGGCAGCTTGTGGAAGGACATGTACTGCTCCACCTGCTTGTACTGGAGGCCCAGCCGACGGCCAGGGGCGACGGGGCGCCGAGGCGCGTGGGGGCAGGAAGCGGGGTGGGGGTAGAGGAGGAAAGGGCACAGACACGGGCCAGACCCGGGGGGTGAGGCATGGAGGCGGGGGGTGCCCAGGGCCACAGGACACGTGGATGACAGTGGGTGCAGGGAGGACACAGCACAGTGACGGGAGAGTCCAGACGCGGGCAGAGGAGGGGTCCGAGGACAGGGACATAGGTCCAGACAAGGAGCGAGTTACACACGCGGGCATGGGGCAGGCGGCCACAGGGCGGGGAAGGACGCAGAGACCCAACGGGGGACGGCCATGAGCACGGGCCTCAGGCTGAGCTGCCCGGGCCCCACCCCCGCCCCCCAGGCCCGCGCCTTCCCGCCCCTGCTCACCTTCTCCTGGTACTGACGTCGGGAAGAGTCCAGCGACTGGATGAGGGCGGTGGCGTGGCCGATGAACATGGCGTAGCACGTGGCGCCCACGATCATGCTGAGCATGGTGAGCCAGACATCGGGCATGCCGACCGGGGCCTGCTGCCCGTAGCCGATGCACAGCATGTGGCTCATGGCCTTGAACAGGGCGTGGGAATACTGGCGTCCCCACGAGTGGTTCTGGAGGGCAGAGTGGACCGCACAGCTGGGCGCGGCCTCTGGGGGCCCCCCTCCCCTCTCCTGCGGCCCTCCTGTGCGCCCCTCTCTGCCGCGCGCTGGCCTCCCGGGAGGCTCGTGAGTTTGGATCCGGGGCCCCGTCTCTGCCCTGCTGCTCCCTCCGACACAAAAGCGCTTCCTCTACGTGGCCTCCCCCCTGCTCGTCCCTGCTGCGGGCCCTTGTGCCCGGGAGGCACAGCAGGCAGAGCCGCGGGAGCCCTCACCGCCATGCCGTTGACGGAGACCCAGCAGTCGGGCGGGAAGCCCTGCAGCAGGGGCACCAGGAACTGCAGGCAGCCGTCCCAGTGGCACAGCAGCAGCATCATCCCGATGAGGTTGCAGATGCGCACCACCGCGCTCGCCAGGTCGTAGGTCATGTGGAAGATCTGAGGAGTCCGGGGAGCGGCTGCTGTGGGCGGGACCCCTCCCCGCTGGCCCTCCTCTACTCCTGGCCTTGCCAGTCCTCTCCTTGAGCTTCTCTCCAGCCCCGGGCCCCACAGAGTTTTAAAATCCCCTATCATCCACTCGCACAGGGCTTTAGAGCACGCACACACAGCTAATCCAAAGTCGGCCGCGTGACCACTACTCTCTCCCCTAAGGGAGAGGACGCTGACGCCGGTTACATGCCCAGAACCGCACAGCGTCCCAGCAGAAGCTCAGAAAAAATCTACCGCCCAAGCTGCCCGGGCTGCGCCCACGAGAAGACAAGAAAGAGGGCACTTCCCGGCGCCACGTTCTCAGGGCACGTGTGCCACGGTGCATGCCAACAGCCCCTCCCCCTCCAGTAACACTCAGATAACCGACTGACGACTTACTACGTCCCAGGCACTGTTCTAGGAGGTATTAAGTCACAGGCATTATTTCCTTTAATCGTTATAATACACCCCATCACGTGTAAGTATATTTAACATTTTGATCTTATAGAAGGGGAAAACCAAGCCTCCGACAGTTAACAGCAAAGCTGGGATATGATCACAGGCAAAGAGACGGCAGAGCCCACACTCTGAGGCCCCAGACCCTGCTCCCCAACACTGGAACTCCAGTCCCTCTCACTTCCTCCTTCCAGGATCCAGCTAACCTGCAAGCGCTCCTCCAGCCGCTGTGCTCCACCCTCCTCACCTCTGGGCGGGGGTGGGTGGTACCCCCTGAACCTTCATCCTGCCCCTGCTTCTGACCCGCCCGCTTTGGAGAGAGCCCACCCAGCTGCATCACCCCGTGAAGTCACCAGGAGCCCCACCCACAGCGCCGTCCCGGAGGGGTCTGCGAGCCCCCCTGCCCACCTCCCCGCCCCACCTCCTCCCACTGGTGTATGTAGCGGATGAGGCGGGAGAGGCGGAGCAGCCGCAGCAGGCTGAGGATCTTGGTGAAACGCACGATGCGCAGCGCCCGAGCTGTCTTGTAGACCTCGGCGTCCAGCTGCGGCTCCAGCTCCACCACCAGGAAGATGTAATCCACCGGGATGGAGGAGATCAGGTCGACCAGGAACCAGGTGCGCAGGTAGCGTGACCGGATGGCTTGAGGGGCCAGCAGGATTTCGGCACCCTCCTCTACCACGATGCCTGTGCGGAAGTTGAGCACCAGATCCAACAGGAAGAAAGTGTCAGAGAGAACATTGAAGACGATCCAAGGCGGGGAGTTCTCCTCCTTGAAGAAGGTGATGCCCACGGGCAGCACAATGAGGTTCCCCACCATCAGCAGGAGCATGATCAGGTCCCAGTAAAACCTAAGTGGGGGTGGGATGGGGGGTAAGGCCAGGATGACACTTTGCCGGCCACCAGACAAACAGCAGGTAGTCTGACACAGCAAGAGTGGGCAAGGAGACCAAATAGTCGAACGGCCATTTATAGCCGGTGGGAGTGTAAACTGGGACCACCATTTGGGAATGTAGTTTGGTATTATCTAGTAAAGCTAAACATTTGCATTCCCTGCAACCCACCGATTCCACTAAGAGCATACACACACTGAAGGGAAATATGTGCTCCAGGAGATACATACAAAAATGTTTGCAGCAGCATTAGATCTGGAAATAACCCAAATGTCCATCAGTAGAAAAACACAGATAAATTAGACAAACACTGTAGAGAAATAGGCTGTGATGTACTCATGCCCTAGAATAATACACAACCCTAAAACCACCCAATGGCAGCTACATGCTGAATCCTGCAAACTTGATGTTGACCAAAACAAGAAATAAAAGGATACACAGTGGATGAGTTCACTTGTACAAAGTTCAAAAACACGTAAGACTAAACTGCATTATTTAGCAATTCACAGAAAAATGGTAAAACTATAAAAAAAGGAAATGAGTGTCACAAAAGTTAGAATAGTAGGTTGGGGAAAGGATTGTGAGAGCAGTAAGGATGCTTCTGGCTGCCAGCAACCTAGTCTCTCCTGACCTGGAGGGTTGTTACAGGGGTGTGTGCTTGGTAATTACATATACATATGCACATATATGTACATATATATGTACGTACACACGCACAAACATTTGGGATATATATGCAATATATCATCATATACTATACTATGTAGATGCCTGCTATACTCATGTATCTACTATATGCATATATCCTCACTGTATGTTATATATATATACATATATACATACATATATCTGCTTAGTTTGTATAATAAATGTGTAATATCATGTACATGATTTATGTCACTATTATTCAATTTTTTAATGTTTTATTCATTTCTAGGAGAGAGAGAGAGACAGTGTGAGCAGGGGAGGGTCAGAGAGAGAGGGAGACACAGAATTGGAAACAGGCTCCAGGCTCTGAGCTGCTGTCAGCACAGAGCCCAACGCGGGGCTCGAACCCACAAACCGTGAGATCATGACCTAAGAGAAAGTCGGACGCTTAAGCGACTAAGCCACCCAGGCGCCCCTCTATGATTGAACATTTTTAAAGTAAAAAAAAGAGAGAGAGAGAGAGAGAGAGAAAGTACCCTGTGCTAACCTCCCCAGAGTGTTGAAAACACACACACTGAGACAATGGATAGGAGAGTGCCGTACAAGCACCAGTCGGTTTTATGACTCACCCACCTTTTGTTCCCAGATTTCTGAAGAGGTGGCTGCTTCTGTCTCCAGCTCTCTGCCCATTCCTAGTCTAGGGCTTCACGCCCTCCCCACCCCACCCCTCCTTCCCTTTCCAACACAGCTGGCCCATAGTTCCCGGTTCTCTGCTGGGATCTGCTCATCTGTGTCGGGGGTGGAGTGGGGGGGGGACTGTGCTGCCTCCCATCTGAACTGAGCCTTTTAGGGACGCTCTACCCCCCTCCACAGCCCCTCAGACAGGGCTGTACACAGAGAAGCTTCACGGGAGATCCTGAGGCGGGGAGGCTTAAAGCTCTGCACTCCTTTCCTTCCCTAATCTCCCTGTGCCTGCTAGCGCTCTGGCCAATCAAAGCAAGGGCGTTGGTAGGGAAGAGCCACACTGCTGCGGTGGGAGTGTGGAACGAAGAGGTCAGGAGGAAGCTAGTGAAGCCTTCATGCAGAGAAGTCTGGGGTGGTTAAAAACACCATTAGCTATGGTGGTTTTGATTCTGGGACACACCTAATTGCAGCATCAACCCCGGACCCAGCCCTTTCTGACTCTGACTACAAAATCAATCTTTTCAGCTTCTAAAAGCACAGGGTTCCCCAAAGCCAGGTTTCTAGGAAGCCCCTCAGACTGTGTGCTTTCCATCAACAACAAATCCTTGACCCCCTCTTCCTCTTCCTCCTGGGCCACTGGAGAGTCCTGTACTGTGTGCTGAGAGGAGAGGAGAGGGGAGCGGAGGGGAGAGGAGGGGAGGGGAGGGGAGGGGAGAGAGGGGAACGGAGGGGAACGGAGGGGAGGCGAGGAGAGGAGAGGGCGCGCCCAGCCATGGAGCATCTTCACAGCCTGACTCACAGGCAGTCACAAGCTTAGCGGGTGATGCAGTAGAGAAGACAGAGAAGCAGCATTATAATACACAGCTTCTGGGGACACACCTTCAGGTGAAATGGGGGGGTCACAGGAGGCCAGAACAGGTGCGCTGCTGGGGTGGGAATGAGGCAGTAAAGAGGGGAGGGGAAGGAACAATGGGAGGGACTAAGAGGGACACTTAGGGAGTATGTGTATCTGCGGATTCGGAATGATGTCTAGGTCTCCAATTGTGTTTCCAGGCTCCTGATTCACACCCCATCCTTCCTGTTCATTTTGCTCCCCACCTGAGGTGCTTTGGACGCATCGTTGCCGCATCCAACAGCTGTCCTTCGTTTCCCCCAAGGACAGAGCTGGTCTCCTCCCCTAGCGACCTTGATGTAGAGGTACAGCCCGACGGGGACTGTGAAACGGCCCCACCTCCGCCCTCGGTCCCTCTGACGGGCACCTGGGAGGGCGCCCCTGCGTTGCCGCCTCGGTCGCCGGGAGTCCCGGCCCTGCCCCGCGGCACCCCGCCTTCAGCACCAGGGACAGCGGCCGGAGCCGCCGCGGGGACCCCCGGCCCGCCCGCCCGCGTCCCTGTTCCTCCCGGCAGGCGGCCCTGATGGACCCGGCAGGTGCTGGCCGTGGAAGACAGCGGCTCGGTCTCTCCCTCGGCTTGACCCCGAGCCTCGAACACGGCACAATTTCCCAGATCCCCAGCCGGCTGGACTGCGGGAGGCAGCCGTCCCTAAATCCAGAGGTCCCTGCGGTCCGGGCGGGGTGCCGGGTTCCTGAAACGGGAAACCCAGGTCTCTGGTGTCTGCTCCGGTGCCAACTCACCGAACACCTCCGAGATCCCTCGCCCAAGAAGTCCCAGGCTAGGCGGGGGGACTGGTTCTGTTGCCCCCGCCAGGACCCCAAGGCCGGAAGTGAAGAGTCCGTGGAGGGTGGGCGCGCCCCGCCCCCGCGTCGTGGCCCACGGGGGTGGGATGTGTCCCCCGCCCTCCTCGCTGGGCCCCCAGTACCGGAAGTCGCTGTAGGGGTGGATGATCCAGGCCCCCGCTGACTTGACCCGCTCCTGCTCGATTTCCACTGCTTTGTGGCTGCCGAACACGCGAAGGGAGAACTTGTTGACCGTGGGCTGGAGCAGAGTCCCCAGCTGCCTCCTCTTGGGCTCGGGCGCGGCCCCGGCCCCGGGCAGCGGTCCTGAGGCCGCGGTCACAGGCGCCGGGGCGGCCGGAGGCGCCGCCTCCAGCCCGGGGGTCGCCGGCTCGCCGGCTCCCGTCGTCGGCCGCTGCTCTGCCTCCATGACGTCCGTTAGCTCACACGCTCGGCGACCTAGACGCTGGCGCGGCCGTCCGGGACGCCGACCCCTCCCGGAGCAGGGCCCGGCGCAGCCCGGCGGGCTCGCAGCTGCCGGCGCGCGGGGCGGAGGGGGTGTGTGCGCCAGACTCGCAGGCGGGAGGCCGGCGGCGGGTGTGCGGCGCCCCCTGGCGGGAGCCTCCCCGGGAGGGGGCGGGGCCCACGAAGCCCGCCTCCCGGGAGGACTTCGGAGCGGGCGCGGCCTGGCAGGTGGGGGGCGGTCCTCCAAGTACAGGAGGAGGAGGCGGGGAAACGCTGCCGGACGCGCGAAAGGGGAGTGGTCTGGTGCTGAGCTCTCAGCCAATGAGCGCGAGGGAGGCGGAGCCGTCCGCGAATGGCGGGAAAAGCGGACGCTGGTTGCGGCTCCCTGGGACTCTGAGGGCGAGGAATTGGGGACCAAAGAAGAAGTCGGGAACGGTCATTCCAATTCACGGACTTCCTGCATTTCCCTTTCTTCCTCTCAGCACTTTCCTAGGCATACTCCTTTCTTCTCGTCTTCTCCATATTCCTCCCTCTGGTATCTCATTTCCAAATTCATCCTGCTGACCTTCAGCAAGAGTGACTGCGGATACAGAGATGAATACGGAAGTCCTGCTATAGAGGCAAGCTCGGCTGTGCCCGTATGCAGACAGAGCAGGGAGAAGTGCAGTGCTGTGTGATGGTAAGCGCTGTACGTTCCCAAACATCTCAAATCCTTCCCCTCCTCGTCATTTCTTATTGCCACTGCTTTATTTCAACCTTCAGCATTTTTCCACTTAGATTATTCCAGAAGCCTCTAAAAGGGACCCTATACGCTCTCAGGCCAATTGTCTGCCAGAGTTACCGTCCTAAGTTTTGAATCTAACATGTCCTTCAAACCTCCCCATCTTCTGTAAGATTACATTTAAGCTACTTAGAATGACCTATGAGGCCCTGCAAAATTTGGACCTAATTTCAAGAGGCTCTCTTATAGTTCCTCTCTTGAAAGCCGAGGCTCCAATCTTGCTGAAAAGCTTTGTTCTGCCTTGTCTCCAGCCCTCTGCAAATACTTTCTCTGCCCGGTGTTCTCCTCTAATACCCTTTCCAACAGTTGGTTCACAGGGTATCTCCTCTAGGAAACCTAGAAACACACTTTCGGGTCTCCTTTCCCCAACTAGAGTCCAATCCGGAGCTTTCCTTCTCCTTCTCCTTCAAGTTTATTTATTTTGAGAGAGAGCGCTGCATGCACGTGCAAGTGGGGAAAGGGCAGAGAGGGAGACACAGAATCCCAAGCAGGCTCCACGTTATCAGTGCAGGGCCTGACTTGGGGCTCAGGCTCACCGACGGTGGGATCATGACCTGAGCTGAGATCAAGAGTCCGATGCTTAACCGACTGAGCCATCCAGGCGCTAGTCCAGAGTTTTCTTACGGTGTTCACAGAAGCTCTTGTCACAAGGCTAGTGTTCGTTTCTCTCCCATTAGGCTGTGGGGCTCTAAAGAACAGGAGGCTTGCGCTCTGCACATGCCATGGGCACTCGGTAAATACTTGCGGAATGAATGCATGATCCGGGAAGGTGTTCGTGGAAGAGGAAGGGAATTTTCCCACTCTTTCCTTCCAACCCCTTCATTACCCTTCCTCTTCTAGTTTAGGGAACCTTTCCTAAACCACTTCTGGCTAGCCGATCTAACCTTCATCTAACTACCCTCCATCCCAGCTCCCCGCTGATATGTGCTAACTTTAATACAGTTACTCTCAAGTTATTTTTTCCTTTCCCTTTTTATGTCTCATTTCCTTCCATCACGCCTCTAACTCTGTCCAGTTTGTCTCAAGTCTGTTTCCTCTTCCCCTCCCCCCTTTTCCAATTCAGTTGATTTACACTTCCCCGTATTACGTGTCGGTTCGGAACACACTGTGACTTCCCCTCTTTCAGCCCCTGATGCCCCATCTCTCCTTTTCTCAAGCCCGCCCTCCGCGTCCATACCTCCTGACCCACACGTGCGTACCTTTCGCTCGGGACAAAAGGGGGCCGCCCCTCCTTGCTGCGGTGAGGGAGCCGGACTTTCTAAAGCACTGGGTGTTTACTGGGTGTGCTGGACAATCAGACCTCACCACCACGTCTCAAAAGCTGTGCGAAGCGGCGACACTCCATAAATGACAACTTCAGGTCCCTTTGAAACCTCCAAACCTCACAAAGGACGCCCCAGAAGTGTCACGAAGACGGCGCCAGACCGAGGAAGGAGCGGGGCGACGAGGCGGCGCGGCAGGACGGAGCGCGCCCGGCCGCCGGAGCCCCCGCGCCCCCGCGCCCCCGCGCCCCGGGCGCTCCATCGCCGCGCCCGCCAGCTGCGCGAGGACGCGGCGGCGTGCGCGCCCCGGGGGCGGGGCCCGGGGCGGCTGGGCGGGGGCGCGGGACGTGCGTGCGTGCGTGCGTGCGTGCGCGCTCGCGGTGGCGGCGGCGGATCGGAGAGGCCAGAGCCGGAGACCGAGCTGGGATCGGGCCCCGGGCGGGGGCGGTGCGAGCGGCGCCGAGCGGACCCTGGGGGCGGGGACGGAGCCGGGGCGGGCGGGACTGGAGCGGAGCCCGGGAACGAGGCGGGAGGTCCCAGGGTCTCGGGTCGGGGGGGGGGTGGAGCCGCACTTCGTCGCCGCGGGGGTGCCGGGACTCCGGCCGCAGTGCCGCCGCCATCACGGACTTCCTGTGGGACAAGCGCACGGGCCTCGCCGCCAGAACGGTGAGCGCGCGGGCTGGCGGGCCGCGGGGCCGCGCGGGAAGATGGCGACCGCGGGGCGGGCGGGGGTAGCCCTGGGCTGGGGGCACGGCGGCGGGGCGAGAGGAGGGGAGGCGGGGAGGGACCTGCGGAGCGGCGGCGGGGAGGGCGCGGGAGCGGAGGTGCGAGTCGAGCGTGTGCCTGGGACGGACCCGGGAGGACCTCCGGCGAACTGGGGAGGGGCCCCCGTAGGGGCAGGGGTGATGGAGCAGGGAGGGGAGCGGCTCCCGAGAGGAGAAAGCCGAATACCAAAGTTGGAGCAGGGCTGGGGAGCAGGAAGCCACGGCCGTGTCACGGGGAGGGGGTGGAGAGAGTTGGACTCCCGGAGTTCGTTCTGGATTTTCTGAGCGAGAAAGGAAGGGGAAAGGCTTATAAGTTGAGGAGGGTAAACGGCAGAGGGCTTTGGGTGGGGAGGGACGTGAGAAACTTCGGTGGCAGTTCGCTGTGTGCCGACAGGAGGTTTGTGCGGCAGTGCCGAAGAGTGGGGGTTACCTGGGAGGGGCCTCCGGGGCTCGCATCTCTGCCGCGGGCCTCCGAGACCTGGACCGCTGGACCGCGTCGGGTATCACCCTCCTCCTCAGTTTGAGGAGGTTGGGAAGTAGAAGCCCAGAATGAAAGCCAGATGTTGGAATCATTAAGCTTTTCCACACCTACCCCCACCCCCCAGACTTCTGGCCGTGGCCCTGTTTAAGTTTGTTTTGCTCTCATACTTTTATCTTCCTGGATTGTGACAGTGATTTCTCTCTTGATTTTTTTTTTTCCTTTAAGGAAAAAAAGCGTTTGTGTACCATGCCACTCCGATTCCCAGAACTGCCTGGAAGGGGCCGGCTTTTAGCCAAGCAGGGCTGATACTAATTAGAAACCGGTTACTCCGTACTTCCTAAGCACAGGCGAGGAGGAGCCAAATGGGAATCGGGCTGCGGCCTGGGGCCTTCTGTGTTAAAAACTTTGGACGCGGATCTGGCCAGTGATGATGGCCAGTGAGAGCTGGTTAAGACAGTTCGAGGGGTCAGACCCAGGTCACTGACGCTTGCTTACATTGGCGTCTACTATCGTATACAGAGAGAGCAGGTACGCCAGGATTTCTGCCGGGTTTCTGCCCACTGGACACAGAATGGTCTAGTTGGGGAGATAAAGATACACTGTTAACAGTTGCGAGTGTCTGATCGCTATACTAAGAAGTTACCCCGGTGAGTTGTGAGGAACTGCAGGCGCTGATGGAGCTTAGGCTCCGGCCAGGGGTGATCCGTGGCAGCCTCCGTCCATAACACGGTCTCCTGTGGAATGAGCTGTGGCCCAGACCTGAGGATCTTCATGGAACCGAGTTTGAGGAGAGTCCGTAGAGCAATGAGAGGAAGGGGGTGGGGGCGAGGGGTAGGTTGCTAGAGTTTTCCACCGGAGCTGGTAGGTGATGTGTGCTCCCTGGAGGAGGCCTTGTAAGCACGCAGGACCCAAGGAAGCTGCGGGAAGGCAAAAGAGGGAGAAGTAACAGCAGAAGGCAGCTTCGCGTCTCCAGAGCAGCCGGTCCTCGGCGGGGAGCTCACAAAACTCAGAACTTTCCCCGCTATTTGTCTTTCTCCTTTCCTTCCAGATGCCTCATCCCCGAAGGTACCATTCCTCAGAGCGCGGCAGCCGGGGGAGTTACCACGAACACTATCGCAGCCGAAAGCATAAGCGGCGAAGAAGCCGCTCCTGGTCGAGTAGCAGTGACCGGACCCGGCGGCGCCGGCGGGAAGACAGCTACCATGTCCGCTCCCGGAGGTGAGGCCGCAGGAGGGAAGCTCCTGCTCAGGGCCGCTCACCCGTTGACTTGTTCAGCAGATTTACTGGTTCCGCGCTGAGCGGCCCGGGAAAGGGGCTGCTCGGGATCGGTACCAGAGGAGCCATTTGCGCTGTGGTGCTCAGTGCGGCCCCGGAGGACGGGTGTGAGGGGCGAGGCGGCGTCTGGCGGGTCTGGCCCGAGCGGGGCGGGGTGCGTAACTCCGGGAGAGCAAGGGCGAGTGTCCTGGGCCAAGGGAAAGGGAGTGTGAACAGCCAGGGTCTAGAGACAGCTAACGGCCTCACAGACAAGACCGTTGGGGCCGCGCGGTTTTAGTAACTTCAGCGTATTCAGCGGGGGGGCGGGTTAGGGATGGTTTGGAGCGAAATCGGATGTCAGTCAGGAACGGCTCAGGAAAGAAAGAAATGGCTCTTTGTTCCGTCTCTTATGTCACCGGTGGCGGGGGGGGGAGGAGGGGTGTAAAGGGAGGGGTTCTGCCAGTGTGCCTTCCAAGGTCTTGGTGACTGGCGTGCGGGAGTCGGGGGTCCTCGTCTGCTCTTGGTGATTTCACCCCTCTGGTCCCTGGGCCTCAGAATGACCCCGAGCGTCTGAGAGCAGTTCTTCAGGCACCGCCCTTGGGCCTTGATGAGGGAGGAGCCCAGCCCGGCGTGGGGCCCGGAGCGTGGCCTGAACAGACGCACCTAACGGGGATCTGTCGTCCAACAGCAGCTACGATGACCGATCTTCGGACCGGAGGGTGTACGACCGGCGGTACTGCGGCAGCTACAGGCGCAACGACTGCAGCCGGGACCGGGCCGCCGCCTGCTACGAGCCCGACTGCCGCCACTCCTGCGAGCCCCGCCGGGAGGATGGCAGCCACCGCAGCAGCCGCAGGAAGCACCGGCGGCGGAGGCGGCGCAGCCGGACGTTCAGCCGCTCGTCTTCGGTGAGTGCCCGGCCAGGCCCTCCCTCTCCCCCATCCTGTCGGCCCCCCGGGACCCTGGTAAGTGCAGAGTACCCTCGTTCTCAGCGGAGCCCGGGGGCGCGGGCACCGAGGCGGGCGCTGAGTCTCGGCTCTCTCGGAAGCTCTCCAGCTCGCGGAGGGCCCTGCAGTCTGCTTTGGAGACAGATGGGCGCGGGGCGTTTGGACCCGGTGCCTTCCGCGGCGTGCTGGGCTTGTGTTGGGGACAGCTTCTCTGTCCCAGACGCCGTTACTCTCTAGGGGAGACCTTGCTTGTGAATTGCCTCTTCCCCCCAAGCTCTGGGCTCCATGGCCCCCGCAGCAGGTGGGCTCGGGTGGGGGCAAAGGGAGACCGGTGCCTGCCTGGAAGGGCCCTGTGTGGAGCATGGGGTCGCGGGTGACACTGGCAGCGACCCCACTTCTCTGCTCTGCCCGTTCCTCTCCCTGTTCCCGTTTTGGGTTTGGGGACTTGGGATTATGCGCCGCTCTCTCTTCTCACCCCGATCCGCCTTACTGCATCTGACGTGTTCCCTTCCACTGTCCCCCGTCATCGTCTGTCCCCCCTGGCTGGGCGCCTGTGACCGGTGACCCCTCCACCACCCACCCCGCCTCCCTCCGGCCCCCGCTCCGGCACCTGGCTTGCTCCGACCCCCCCCGCCCCCCGACAGCAGCACAGCAGCCGGAGAGCCAAGAGTGTAGAGGACGACGCTGAGGGCCACCTCATCTACCACGTCGGGGACTGGCTACAAGAGCGATGTACAAGCCAAATCGTAACAATCCTATAGCCTGTAATGGTCCCATAGCCACCCTCACGTCCCGAGCCAACCCAAGTCACAGCCTCTTGCCTTTCCTCAGTGGTGTTGTTTATCTGGGTGGTTTGAGTTGCTGTTGAGAATTGACCTCTGCTGTCCACTCCCAGCCCCTGGGTTAAAGGTGGTGGGAATCACACAGGGCGTTCTTCCCCTGTGACCATCTGTATCTGTTCCCCTTCCTTCATCTCCTCACCCCAGGTTGCTGTGTCCTGTCTTCCAACGCAGCTCATTCCCCGCCTTCTCTCCCTCCCTCTCCCCGACCCTGCTCTTTTTCATTTCAGATGAAATTGTCAGCACTTTGGGCGAGGGGACCTTCGGCCGAGTTGTCCAGTGTGTCGACCATCGCAGGTAACTATAGCCCTTGTTCGGTACTTCTTAGGCGTGGAGAGGTGCTGAGGGTCTGTCTGGGGGTATTTTTGCTGATTAGCCAAAGGTAGGATTTCTTAATCCCCGGACACCCCATTCCTTCTGAGAGGTTCTTGACCCAGCAAAAACCTTTTCTGGCCGCCAACAGGGGTGGGGCCCGAGTTGCCTTGAAGATCATTAAGAATGTGGAAAAGTACAAGGAGGCAGCTCGACTTGAAATCAACGTCCTGGAGAAGATCAACGAGAAGGACCCTGACAATAAGAAGTAAGTGGCAGAGGGGCGTGTGGGGGTCCGAGAGGCTCCACTTATGTGCAGGAAAACCTGGGTGAGGCAGGCAGGGGGTTCTCGGCCTTCTCCTCCTTCGTCTTTCTATCGTCATCTTAGACTAGAAGGACATTAGAGCAGGAAGAGAGGGTGTGTGACATCGTCAAGTCTGATGCCCATGGCTTCAGGGCTTTAGATTGCTCTGTGCTTTGGCCCCAGTCCAGGACGGCCTCTTTAGAGCTGTGCCCTGGAAATGGCCCTGAGATTGAGAATCAACCTTTTTAGTGAAAAATGACTTGAGCTCATTAATACCCAGAACCGTGTAGCTGAGGCCACAGACGTTTACATGTGATATTTGCGTCCATGCGCCTTCTGTAAGCCAAATGGGAACGAGGGCAGTAAGGAAACGACCAGCATAAACACGGACCCGCTGGCGGCTGATGGTGGATGGATCTCAGGAGGGGGAGCCGGGGTCAGGGTTTAGGAATGACAGTTCAGGGTCCACACCGGAGACCGCACCCAGCAGCTCTTTGGGAAATGGAATTTTTGTCACTGTTTAAAATGATGCAGGAAAAAGGTTTAAAGCTTGGGTCTGCCAGAAAGGCCATTCGCCGGTCGAACTGAAGTCTGTTGGTCCTGTTAGCGCGGCAGCTCCACGCCCATGTGGAGTCAGCAGACCTGAGCCCCTCGTTGGGAGGGTGGTGGGCAGGTAGGAGCTCATAGGAACCCCCCCCCACCGCCCTCGTCTCTTCTCAGCCTCTGTGTCCAGATGTTTGACTGGTTTGACTATCACGGCCACATGTGTATCTCCTTTGAGCTCCTGGGCCTCAGCACCTTCGATTTCCTCAAAGACAACAACTACCTGCCCTACCCCGTCCACCACGTGCGCCACATGGCCTTCCAGCTGTGCCAGGCCGTCAAGTGTGAGTGCAGGGCCGAGGCGGACCCTGGGGCAGCCCTTCCCCGTTTCGGGCCTCTTCCGTGTCAGTTTGTGGTGGTGAAGCCCCTAAACAGTCATCTCGATTATCTGCAGTTCTTTCAGTCACTGTCATGTTGACAACTCCGTGACCAGGGTCCTCACCGTCATTGAGGGGTCTTCTCCCACGTCCAGCTTAGCAGGGGCTGGAAGAGAGTCTTTGGAATCCAAGCATTTGATGATCTCTGTTGTCCTTCATTTCTCTTTCTTGGGAAGTAGAAGTCGGGCTGCAAGCACAAAGAGAGAGAAAGACTTCCCAGGCTAGAGGTTTACATTTGTCTGAGCTGAGATGCTGTTTGCAGCAAAGCTGGTGCAAACAAGGGGCCAGATGGGGACCCACACACAATACACGGTCCCGCTTGGGTCTTCCTAACTGCAGTTTCCCAGAGGTGAATTCACGGAACGTCACATACGCATGTACGCCCAGAAACACGACTGCATGCGTCGCAAACTCTTTATACAGCAGTTGAGAGTCCTGTTTGTTCCCTGATACTGCTAAGCATTGGGCTTCTTGGGCCAGGCATGTCATTAGGAAGTAGAGCAGAAAGCAGCCTAGTGATTCTGGACCTGCCTCCTCACCAGCTTTGAGTCAGGTGACCAAGCTTGGGGCCACGGGTGCCAGTTAGCGCTGGCCCGCTGGACCAACCCTGACCTGGCCTTCTCCCCTGCAGTCCTCCATGATAACAAGCTGACACACACGGACCTCAAGCCTGAAAATATTCTGTTTGTGAATTCAGACTATGAGCTCACCTACAACCTAGAGAAGGTAAGATGTACAGGCGGCTGTGCCACTTTCCCTTTGTGTCCTTCCTTTTACTTTCTCCCATATTGTCTCCCAGTCTGGCTCTGACTGGATAAGCCCAAGTTACAAAATAGAATGAAAAGGAGAGATTTCAGGGGCGCCTGGGAGGCTTAGTTAAGCATCTGACTTTGGCTCAGGTCATGATCTCACGGTTTGTGGGTTCGAGCCCTGCATTGGGTTATGTGCTGACAGCTCAGAGCCTGGGGCCTGCTTAGGATTCTGTGTCTCCCTCCCTCTCTCTCTCAAAAACAAACATTAAAAAAAAATTTTTTTTAAAGAGAGATTTAAGAAGTAATTTAGAACAGAACTTGGAAGGAGCCCAGAGAACTTTCCAGTAGAGAGCAAATGCTTTCAAGAGACTTGGTTGGGACTCTGTAGGAAAGCTCAGGCCTCTGGACCAGGACCTGGGAAGTGTCCAGATACACGGGCTTGCATGCTCTCCCACGATCCCACTCCTCAGTTATCTGCGGGGCATGGGGGAGCCGTAAAGCACATTCTCCAGCGTGTACGGGAGCAAGCGGGCGGTCAGGTTGCCTTCTCCCAGGCTCGAAAGCGCTCTAGAGAATAGCGGCAGGACCCACCCTCCTGCTCTGCCCCTAGAAGCGAGACGAGCGCAGTGTGAAGAGCACGGCCGTGCGGGTGGTGGACTTCGGCAGCGCCACATTCGACCACGAGCACCACAGCACCATTGTCTCCACTCGCCACTACCGAGCACCAGAGGTCATCCTCGGTACGTGGGGGCGATGGGGGAACGTGGTCCTCCGAGGGCGGGGCCCCCTGAGCACTGTGACGCCTTGTTCTTCCTGTTCCCACCAGAGTTGGGCTGGTCACAGCCGTGTGATGTGTGGAGCATAGGCTGCATCATCTTCGAGTACTATGTTGGCTTCACCCTGTTCCAGGTAAGCGGTGGCATGGCGTGGGTTCCCACCCGGCGTCTTCCTACCTGGGTTCCTTGTTTGCCGAGGACCCGGCCGCTCATTCCTCCCCATTGCTAATCGTCCCGGAAGCTAGTCGTCAGCAGCCTGTTCTCAGTCCTGTACTCAGTTCTGTCTTTGTTTCCTAGACCCATGACAACAGAGAGCATCTGGCCATGATGGAAAGGATCTTGGGTCCTATCCCTTCCCGGATGATCCGAAAGACAAGGTGAACCTTGAGTCGGGGCGCGTGCAACCCTTTTCTTTTCTCTCCACAAAATTGGTTGATTTCACGTCATTTTCTTTTTTTCTTTGACACCTTCCCTCCTCCCAGCTACTCTAAGATGGGGGAATAAGGGACGTACCCCTAACAAGAGGAAACCTCCTGATTCCTCATCCTCCCCTTCCCCTCTAGGAAGCAGAAATATTTCTATCGGGGCCGCCTGGATTGGGATGAGAACACGTCAGCTGGGCGCTATGTGCGGGAAAACTGCAAACCGCTGCGGGTGAGCCAGGCTGGGGGTAAACTGTGCCCACCAGCCAGAGGGCATTTCCTTCTTCAGGTGGTTTGCCCCTGGAATGCACTTCACAGGCAGAGGGTCAGGAAAGAAGGGGAGGGGCGCCTGGGTGGCTCAGTCCGTTCAGTGTCCGACTTTGGCTCAGGTCATGATCTCACGGTTCGTGGGTTCGAGCCCCGCATCGGGCTCTGTGCTGACAGCTCGGAGCCTGGAGCCTGCTTTGAATTCTGTGTCTCCCTCTCTCTCTATCTGCTCCTACCCCGGTCGTGCTGTCTGTCTCTCACACAAAAATAAAATAAGTATTAAAAAAAAAAAGGAAAGAAGAGGAAAACTGGAAGAAGACCTCTTTGGTCAGTGGAAGAGAGATAAGAGGGAGTGGTTTTGTGGAGGGAGGGAGGGAGGGAGGGCAGACAGCCATGTAGTTCTCGAGCCGAACACAGGTCATAGCCGCGTCCTGGGTTCTGAGGTCAGACAGAAAAGATACACCACCTTAGAAGAGCTTACGTTGTACTGAGGAACTAAAGAAGATTCATGAAGTTGATGAGGATCCACACATAGAACTTTCAGAGTTCGAAGGAGTAACCGCTCGTGGGGAGGGAGGCTGAGCGGTAGCACCAGCTTGCTGGGCGGCACGGTGTGCTCTTGGGAAGGTGGTGCTCGTAACATACTCGTAAGGGCGGAGGCTTGGTCCTGAGGTGGAAAGTTAGGGCCTTGAAGAAAAAGGGCAGGAACCGTCCGGCTCCGGGCCTCACCTTTTCCCTGCCCTCCCCCACCAGCGGTATCTGACCTCAGAGGCAGAGGACCACCACCAGCTCTTCGATCTGATTGAAAGCATGCTAGAGTATGAACCTGCTAAGCGGTTGACCTTGGGGGAAGCCCTTCAGCATCCTTTCTTCACCCGCCTTCGGGCTGAGCCACCCAACACCAAGTTGTGGGACTCCAGTCGGGATATCAGTCGGTGACGATCAGGCCCTGGGCCCCCCTGCACGGCCTGCCGCGGTGGGTGTCCAGTCCAGGACACTGGTGCTTTTTTATACAAGAGAACAGAGCCGGAGCCTGCTCCTTCCTCCTGGCTCCCTGTACACCTGTGAATATGTGAAATAGTGTAAATACGGAAGGACTTGTACCTCCTGCTTCGTCCCGAGCCTTGTACAGAATGCTGTCCCTTCCCACACTCTCGCCGCCGTCACCTGCCCCCTCGCCGTTGACCTGGACGGGGCAGGACGAGCTGACCAGGTGGCATCTGCCCGTGTTTTATAAGGAATTTTGTACAGTCTTTGTGAAATAAAATGACGTGCTTCAATCCGACCCCCACCCCTGGAGTTCGAGGTCTGGGACGCTGGGCTGGAGGGACGAGAAGACCGGCCCCCGTCCCCTTCCGAGTGTGTGGCCGCAGGGGGTGCCTCCCCCCGGATTCCCCCCGCCCCCGGCCGCCAGGGGCTCGGCCGGTGTATCGCGGGAGGGTCGCGGTGGCTGGGGCGTCCTTCTGGGCCAGAGCGGGGGCACCAGTCCGAGTGCTGAGGCGGAGGAGGGCCCGGGGCCTCCGGGTTCGGAGGGACTCCGGGTGCGGAAGCCCGTGCTCGGCCTCCAGCGGCTCCGGCCGCTTAGCGGGCCCGCCCTCCGACGCGAGGGCCGCCGGGACCTGTAGTTCGTAGCCGGGCGGGGCCGCGCGCGGAGGGGGCGGGGCTGCGGACGTCACGTGGGTCGCTTCCGTCCTCGCCCGTAGCGGAGGCGCAGGCGCAGCCGGCCGCCGCTGCGGGGATCCTCGGGACCCTTCCGGTCTCCGCGGCCAATCGGTGCACGGCCGAGCGGGCTGACCGACGGGAGCGGAGGGAGCCGCCGCCGCCGCCGCGCAGGGGCGTGCAGGGCAGGGGCGGCCCAGGCCGCAGTTGCAAACATGGCTCAGAGCAGAGACGGCGGAAACCCCTTCGCCGGCCCGGGCGAGCTTGACAACCCCTTTCAGGTGACGCGCCGGCCTGTTTTGGGTAGCTCGGCCGACTCCTCTCGCTCCCGGACGGGCTCGCTTGTTGTATTCCCGTTCTCGACGTTTGTGCCGGGGCAGGGCCGCCACGTGGGGGTGCCGGTGACTCCAGACCAGTGAGCACCCGGGGGGGTGCAAACAGTGGGGCGAAGGATTTGGGGCAAACGTTGGGGCACCAGCGTGGCCTCCAACGTGCAGTCCTCGGAGCCACAGGCCATTAGGAGAGGCCCCCCCGCCGTCCCCCCACGGGCACCAGGTGCCCGCTGAGCCGCGGCTCTCTGCCCACAGGACCCAGCTGTGATCCAGCACCGACCCAGCCCGCAGTATGCCACCCTTGACGTCTACAACCCTTTTGAGACCCGGGAGGTGAGATTCTGGAGAGCATGGGGTGGCACTCAGGGGAGGGTGTGCCAGTAAGCTCACCCTGTCGGGATGCAGGGGGGTTTCTGCGTGCAAAGGAAGAGGTACTGTGATCTTAGCCCCCTGAGAGACGCCGGGCCACCCTGGGCTGCCGAATCCTTCTGGAGACACCAAGGCCAATCATCCCACTTGAGCGCTCAGTGCTAGTCCTGGCAGGGCCTGAACCACGGCTGCCTCTGGGGAGGCTTCTGTGACGAAAATAAAGTATGGGGCTGGTTGGAGTCCAGGAGAAAACGAGTTATGCTTAGGTGTGCCTTCCGAAGGCGAGCACCAAGGACCAGACCTGTTTGCTCCACAGCAACAGAAAGTACCAAGAGTTGGTTTGTTGTTGTTGTTTTTTTAAAAAAAAAAAAAAAGGAAGAGGGGCGCCTGGGTGGCTCAGTTGTTTAAGTGTCTGACTTCGGCTCAGGTCATGATCTCACGGTACGTGGGTTCGAGGTTCGAGCCCCGCATCGGGCTCTGTGCTGACAGCTCAGAGCCTGGAGTCTGCTTTGGATTCTGTGTCTCACTCTGTCTCTGCTCCACCCCTGCTCATGCTCTGCTCTGAAAAATGAGTAAGCGTTAAAAAAAATTAAGAAAGAAAGGGTCAAGAGCTTTAAAAAGTGGAGGGCATGCGTTCGGTGGATGAGTGTCTTGAGTCCTGGCTAAGGACTCGGATGTGAGGGGCGGTGGGGGGTGACGGAGGTGCAGCTCTCTCCGAAGGAGGGGCCCGGAAAGGGGGCCCAGATGTAGAGGTCGTCAGACAGAGCCTGGATACCTGTGTCGGGAGGGACTGGGCGATCCCTATGGTCTTTTCCAAAACTGACAGCCCCCACCAGCCTATGAGCCTCCAGCCGCCGCCCCGTTGCCTCCCCCGTCGGCTCCCTCGTTGCAGTCTTCCAGAAAGCTCAGCCCCACGGAACCCAAAAACTACGGCTCCTATGGCACCCAGGTAAACAGGATGTGGGGGTGGGGGGGTGGGGGCCAGACCTGGGCCTGGGGCTCACATCGCCCCCTCACACACTGGACAGGCTTCTGCCGCAGCAGCCACGGCCGAGCTGCTGAAGAAGCAGGAGGAGCTGAACCGGAAGGCCGAGGAGCTGGACCGGAGGGAGCGGGAGCTGCAGCACGCGGCCCTGGGGGGCGCGGCCGGTAAGCGGGGCCCGGGGGGGGGCAGGAGGGCAGGAGCGTGGTGCACACCGTTGCAGGAGCAGAGAGACCATGAGGCAGTGGGCTCGAGAGCCACATTGCTGAGTTCGAACTTGGGCACTAGTCCTTCCTACCTATGAGCTCTTAGGTAAGTTACTTAATTTGGGGGCGCCTGGGTGGCTCAGTCGGTTAAGCATCCGGCTTCGGCTCAGATCATGACCTCACAGTTCGTGGGTTCGGGGCTCTGTGCGGACAGCTCAGAGCCAGCTGGCCGCCCCTCAGTTTCCTTACTTGTAAAACGGAGATGGTGTTTGTACCTGCGGGACAGGACTGTCGTGAGGGGGAGACAAGGCCATCCGTGCGAAGTGCTCGGCAGAGCCTGGAAGCTGCAGATCATAGGAAACGCCGTCAGCCCCGTTTTTGCCGCTCCGTCCTGTGTCCTCGGACCCTGCACTGGAGACGGAAGAGAGGAGGTGGGGTGGAAGGGAGGACGACGATTCCTTTGTTGGTCTCTGCCTCACGTCCGCGCCCCTTCCGCTCTCTGCGCCTTACAGCTCGACACAACAACTGGCCCCCTCTGCCCTCCTTCTGCCCAGTGCAGCCCTGCTTCTTTCAGGACATCTCCATGGAGATCCCCCAAGAATTTCAGAAGACCGTATCCACCATGTACTACCTCTGGATGTGTGAGTAGCGAGAAGCCTTTTCTGGAGGAAGAGTTCAGCCGCCACTAGTACCGTTACGTCCTTCCTGCCCCGGAGAGCTCAGCAGTTCAGCTCTGCTCAGCTTTTGGGGTTTTTTTAATGTTTATTTTTAAGAGAGAGTGTGAGCAGGGGAGGGGCAGAGAGCCAGGGAGACACAGAACCGGAAGCAGGCTCCGGGCTCTGAGCTGTCAGCACAGAGCCTGACGCGGGGCTCAAACCCATGGGCGGCGAGATCATGACCTGAGCCGACTTCCGACGCTCAACCGACTGAGCCACCCAAGCACCTCTCAACATTTGAGTTTAAGGCCAATTTC
The DNA here is from genome assembly GCA_017311185.1 of Proteles cristata cristata. Taxonomy (NCBI): domain Eukaryota; kingdom Metazoa; phylum Chordata; class Mammalia; order Carnivora; family Hyaenidae; genus Proteles; species Proteles cristata. The sequence continues at coordinate 42,802 of JAESUZ010000925.1, forward strand.
ACCAGGAGTTTCCCAGGTTACTCCTTCTGTAGTATTTAGAAGATGTTCTCCAGCCTCCAAGTGAAAGCCCGTTCTTGGCCCCCCGCCGCCTGCCTCCCCATGTCCCGGAGCAGAAACGTTGTCTCAGTTTTAAATGTCTTCCGAAGAGATGTGTCTCCCCTGTCAAGATGAGGATTTGGGGAAGGCAGGGGCCCCCTTTCCTTGCTCTGCCCATTTGCCGAGGGATGGGGGTTCTGGGGGAAGGGCCCTCACTGCCAACCACGCTCAGCACCCCGCACCTCCATCCCGCAGGCAGCACGCTGGCCCTGCTCCTGAATTTTCTCGCCTGCCTGGCCAGCTTCTGTGTGACGACCAGCAATGGCTCGGGCTTCGGGCTCTCTATCCTCTGGGCCCTCCTTTTCACACCCTGCTCCTTTGTGTGCTGGTACCGCCCCATGTATAAGGCTTTCCGGTAAGTGGCGGGCAGGGCAGGGCAGGGCAGGGCAGGGCGGGCAGGGCAGGGCAGGGCGGGCAGGGCGGAGAACCTCAGAGGCCCGCACCTGCTGTTCCTCCCTAACTCCGCTCCCCCCTACCCGTTTTCTTTTTCCCTGCAGGAGTGACAGCTCATTCAATTTCTTCGTTTTCTTCTTCATTTTCTTCGTCCAGGACGTGCTCTTTGTCCTCCAGGCCATTGGCATCCCGGGCTGGGGCTTCAGGTCCGTGAAGCTGCCATGCACCGGAACCCTTTCCTCATCCCGTCAGACCAAGTCAGGCCCCGGGCGCTGGGACGGGTTGTTAGGAGGCGGGGTGTGGTGCTTGTCCTTGCGAAGCGCTAGCTTGATGAGAGAAATAGGACCCGCTTCCAGGATAGAGAGCCTGGTCCGAAGTCTAGACAGGCAGAGGTTTGGGGGAGGAAAGGTGCACGTGGTCAGGCTGAGAAGGCTTCCTCGGGGAAGCCTGCGTAAGCACTTTTGAAGAGGGGCTGACACTCCTCCACAGAAAGGCTTGTGTGGAGCGAGGATGTCCGGAAGGGCTTGCAGAGGCTGCAGCCAGTCGTTCAGAAGCTGGAAGTGAACTTGGAGAGACTGGATGTAGTTTGGGATCATGGTACTTGGAGAGCCGCCAGCCTGACGGGGAGCGCCCCCTGGTGGGTGGGTGGGAATGGGGCGTGTTTGCTCGCTCCCCAGCCGAGCGCCGCGGCCCCCTTCACCGCCACCCGCTTCCCCGCTTCCCCTCCGGGCAGTGGCTGGATCTCCGCGCTGGTGGTGCTGCAGGCCAACACGGCGGTGGCCGTGCTCATGCTGCTGGTCGCCCTGTTCTTCACCGGCATCGCCGTGCTGGGGATTGTGATGCTGAAGCGGGTGAGACGCTGTGTTCCAGGTGGGGCGGGGAGGGTGAGATCATGGGCCCCGGGGCGGGGGTGGGTGTGGGTGGGGGGGCGTCCCTGCTGATGGGCCCCGGGGGGAGTGTGCGCGAGGCGGGAGGGAGCCAGGCGCGGCGGCGGGAGCGCACGGTCACGACCTCTCCGCCCGCTTGCAGATCCACTCCTTGTACCGCCGCACAGGTGCCAGCTTCCAGAAGGCGCAGCAGGAGTTCGCCGCCGGGGTCTTCTCCAACCCTGCGGTACGAACCGCCGCTGCCAGTGCGGCCGCCGGGGCTGCCGAAAATGCCTTCCGGGCCCCGTGACGCCCGCCGGGGCTGCCCCGGCCCTGCCGCTCCTGGGAGCTCACTCAGCCCCCCTCCCCGAGGTCCCTGGGACCTGCGGAGACGCACTGCCCGAGGCCGCCTCTCTCGTGCCCCCGCTCCCACGGCCGTGACTGCTGACCCTGACTTCGGGGTGCGGGGAGCCCACTGTGACCCAGTCTCCGCTTGTCCCGCCACCCCGCAATTAGGCCACACTACTGCCACCTCCCACACACCCCAACCCAGCTTCCCTCCGCTGTGCCAAGGCTGTTGCTTCGGTTATTTAAATAAAAAGAAAGTGGAACTGGAGCTCAGATCCCCGTTTCCGGGAAGTTTTATTGGGAACCAGGTCTTTGGAAGAGAGCGGCGTGCGGTGGGGTCCGGGGCGGAGGCAGAACGTTAACTCGGGGGGGGGTTCCGGGGGAAGCTTCGCGACCTAGGGCAAAGTCGCCGCTGCCCCTGCCAGGAGCGCCGCGGGCCGGGGCGCGGAGGCCGGGCGGGCCGGGCGGGCGGGGCCGGGCGGGGCCGGGGGGCCGGGCGGGCGCCCGCTCCCGGAATGCACCGCGCCGGCCCCGCCCCGCGGGGCTCCCCTCCGGCCCCTGCGGGGCCTGCGGGCGGACGGCGACTCCGGGGTGCACCGCGCAGGCTCCGCCCCGCCCCCGCCGCCCCCTGCGCGGAGCCTGCGGGCGGACGCCAACGCCCGGGGTGGGTGCCCCGCGCAGCCCCGCCCCCGCCCCGCCCCCGCCGCCGGGCAGGACCTGCTGCCGGGAGCGCAGCGAGTCGCGGGGGGAGCGGGGCGCCCCGGCCTCTCCCCGCCAGGCGGTCACAGGCCTCGGGACCCCTCCCCTCTTCTTCCCACTCTCCCCCGCCCCGCCCCGCCCCGCCCCGGGTTCCCGACCGCCGCCTCTCCTCGCGCCTGGACCTGCCCTTCTCGGCGCCCCCGTTCTCCAGGGAGATGCGATGAGCCGGCGCCCCCGCGTCCTCATCGCCTTCCCGGGCACGGTGCCCGTCCGGTGCCCGTGGTGGGGAGGGAGCCCCCTGCGACCCCTCCGCGACGCCCCTCCCTTGGGCCCCCGCCCAGCTGGAGGCCCTGGGCCATGTCCCAGGGGACCCATCCGGGAGGTGGGCTCTAGAGCGAAGAGGGTGGAGAGGAGAGAGAACGGGGCCTCGGGCGCCTCTGAGATGCTCCCAATCGCGGGCGGAGGCCGAGCGAGGCGCAGGCAACCGCGCGGCAGGCATGATGCCCTCGCCCAGTGACTCCAGCCGCTCTCTGACCAGTCGACCTAGCACCCGGGGCCTTACCCACCTGCGCCTCCACCGACCCTGGCTGCAGGCCCTGCTCACGCTGGGGCTGGCGCAGGTGCTCCTGGGCGTCCTGGTGGTCACCTTCAGCATGGTGGCCTCCTCCGTCACCACCACCGAGAGCATCAAGAGGTCCTGCCCGTCTTGGGCTGGATTCTCGGTGAGTTGGGTGCACGGTGGTTGGGTGGGGTAGGCTCCTGGGGCCCCACCCCTCCTCACCAGCTGCCAGTCCAGGAGCTGGCCCCTCCTCCCTCCTCTGGGCTTCTGTTTTCCTATAGGGCTGGGCCCACCCTGGGGTGAGGGGCTCACTCCCGTGCCTCCCCCTGCCAGGCTGAGCCTGTGCCCACTCTGTCCCCAGCTGGCGTTCTCCGGGGTAGTTGGTGTTGTGTCTTGGAAGCGGCCATTCACTCTAGTGGTAAGTGTTAGGGTCTGGTGCCCATTGGGAGGCAGGTGCCCAGCACCTGAGGGCAGGCCCACGGACGCCCTGGAGAGGCGAACTGGTCGTGCGGTTCGTGCCTGCCAGGCATCAGCGTCAGTGAAGGAGGGCGGGTACCCCTGAGGGCCCTCTCCCTGTGCCTGCCAGGCGTGAATGTCCGTGAAGGAGGGGCCCCACCCGTGGTAGCGGGTCCCCCTGAGGGCCCCGGCCCTGAGCGTGCACCTGCTTCCGCCAGATCTCCTTCTTCTCCTTGCTTTCGGTGCTCTGTGTCATGCTCAGCATGGCCGGCTCTGTTCTCTCCTGTAAGAACGCTCAGCTGGCCCGAGACTTCCAAGACTGCTCCATGGTGAGACTGAGGAGGGAGAGCCAGAAAGGACTGGTCGGGGGCGGCGTGCGGGGCGCCTGGGCTTGTCCTGACTCGGGCCGCCTCGCCCTCCCCACTCCCATGCAGGAAGGGAAGGTCTGTGTGTGCTGCCCCTCCGTTCCCCTTCTTCGGCCCTGCCCGGAGTCGGGGCAGGAACTGAAAGTTGCCCCCAACTCCACCTGTGACGAAGCCCGAGGGGCACTCAAGGTGGGTGCGCGCGCCCCATTTCAGCCACCCGTTACTCCCCCACCATCCTCCTGGCTCTCACATTTGCCTCGTGGGCCCAGGACGGGGGGGGGGGACCCCTCTCCCATCGTCTTTCTCTTTCTTCCAGAACTTGCTCTTCAGCGTTTGCGGGCTCACCGTCTGTGCCGCCATCGTCTGCACTCTGTCGGCTATTGTCTGCTGCATCCAGATCTTCTCCCTGGACCTCGTGCACACGGTGAGGGGGAGCCGGGGTCAAAGCCAAGCAGCTGCGACGAGGGCAGGGATGTATGTGCTGGGAACGGTGGCCGCGGTGCTGGCTTCTGCGCGCCAGAGGCTGCGGGTCACTTACTAGGCACACGTGGCGTAGGGACATGGAGCCGGCCCGCAGGGGGATGAGGAGGGGGAAGGACAGGGAGTGGACAAGTCTGTGACCCGACCGACAGTGAGGCTACACGTTGGGTGGAGTCCGGAAGAAAGGTCCTAGATGGGGATGAGGGTAAAGGGTCAATGCTGGGGTGGGGGCCGGGGGCAGTTCTGGATGGAGATGGAGTCGCAAAGCAAGGACTTTCTAAGTGACAAGAGGAGCTGGTGCTGGTGGGGGTGCAGGCCTAGGAGCTGCCCTCCCGGCCACCCGGCTGCTGACCTCCTTGCTCCCCAGCAGCTGGCCCCGGAGCGCTCGGTCTCAGGCCCCCTGGGGTCTCTGGGCTGTACCTCCTCGCCGCCCGCGCCCCTGCCGCCCGCCATGCTGGACTTGGAGGAGTTTGTGCCCCCCGTGCCCCCCCCGCCCTACTACCCCCCCGACTACACCTGCAGCTCGGAAACAGACGCCCAGAGGTGAGGCCCGGCGCGTCCTGCAGGGGTGGGGTGGGCGGTGGCGGCGCCGCGGCAGCCGGGAGTGGCAGGAGGGGCTCTGCGGGGGAGGGCGCTCCGCCAGGCTCCTCCCTCTCCGCCGCCCCCCCAGCATCACCTACAACGGCTCCATGGACAGCCCGGTGCCCTCGTATCCTGCCGACTGCCCCCCTTCTTACGAGGCCGTCATGGGGCTACGAGGAGACAGCCAGGTGAGGGCGGCCCTCGGTGGCCTGGGGGCGGGGACAGAGCCCCAAAAGCTCCGCGAGCTGCTGGCCCCGGACAAAGAGAACAGCAGTTCTCACGGGCCTCTTGGGTCCCCCGAGCTGGGGGGTGGCGGGGCAGGGGCAGGAACTGCCCTGCTTCACAGGCGTGGAAACCGAGGCCCACGGACCGTACAGAGTGACAAAGTGGGACTGAAGTCCGGGTGTCCGGAGCTCTGTCCCACTGGTGGGGTGGCCCCTGACGCTCGTGTCTCCCACCCCCAGGCCACTCTGTTTGACCCTCAGCTTCACGACGGCTCCTGCATCTGCGAGCGAGTGGCCTCCATCGTAGACGGTGAGCAAGACGCAGGGAGGGGGAGGGCAGGCGGCCTGGGGAGGCAGGCGGCAGAGCGAGGGGGGAGCAGGGAGGACAGGCGGCCTGGGGCGGCAGAGCGAGGGGGGGCAGGGAGGGCGGGCGGCCTGGGGCGGCAGAGTGGGGAGGGCGGGGAGGGGGGGCGGCCTGGTGGGTCTGGGGAGCCGGGGACTGGAGCGGCCTCCTTCGAGGCAGAAGGGACGCAGAGCCGTCCCGCATGGGCCGGTGCCACCACGCGCCCCCTGCGGCCCACAGTGTCCATGGACAGCGGGTCCCTGGCGCTGTCGGCCATCGGCGACCTCCCCGGGGGCTCGAGCCCGTCGGAGGACTCCTGCCTGCTGGAGCTGCAGGGCTCCGTGCGCTCCGTCGACTACGTGCTCTTCCGGTCCATCCAGCGCAGCCGCGCCGGCTACTGCCTCAGCCTGGACTGCGGCCTGCGTGGCCCTTTCGAGGACAGCCCCCTGCCGCGCAGGCCCCCCAGGGCCGCCCGCTCCTACTCCTGCTCCGCCCCCGAGGCCCCGCCCCCCCTGGGGGCCCCTGCCACCGCCCGAAGCTGCCACCGGCTGGAAGGCTGGCCGCCTTGGGTGGGCCCCTGCTTCCCCGAGCTGAGGCGGAGGGTCCCCCGGGGTGGCGGTCGGCCGGGCGGCCGCCGCCCCTCCTGCCCGAGCCCCTGCTCGCCGCTTCAGCGACAGCTCAGGTTCCCTCACCCCCCCGGGGCACCGGCCTCCCAATCCGGCTCCCCCGCCACCGCTGCTGCTGCCACGGTCGCACAGTGACCCAGGCATCACCACCTCCAGCGACACCGGTGAGCACCCGCCCCCTCCCGGGGCTCAGGAGTGGGCGGGCAGGCCGGGGTGAGGGTGGGGTCTGGGGCCAGTGATCCCGCCAAGGTCCCTGAGGGGGAAAACAGGCTGAGTTCACTCATGCAGGGGCCACTTCTGGAGCATTCAGGTCCCGAAAACACGCCATCATAACTGGGTGGCCAAGAGATGTTTTTGGAACCCCAGTTCTGGGGCTGGGCCCGAGTTAGCGACCCACCTTCTCCCAGCCTCTGCTCCCTGCCTGCGGGGGGTGTCACAGCACAGCCCCCGGGGCCCTGGAGCCCCCCAGGAACGAGGCCCTGCACTGGCAGCTTCGCCGGGGCACCGTTCGTCACCGCCCGCACGTGCCGGGAACTGGGAGGGGGGGCGCGCCACGAACGACGCCACCTCAGTCCTTGGCCCTGCGGTTGAGGACGAGGCTTGGGGGCTGGGAAAGCTCCTGGGGGCTGGAGATCTCCCCCGGGAGGGCCGCGGGGTCGGTGGGCGCGTCCACTGGACACTTCCACGCCCCCCCATCTCCTCCGCAGCTGACTTCAGGGACCTTTATACCAAAGTGCTCGAGGAAGAAGCAGCTTCTGTTTCCTCTGCAGATACAGGTCAGCCTGTGGTTGGGGTCCAGGGGCCGGGAGGCAGGGCAGTGCTGCCTGGCCTTGTCTGCACCTCCCTTCTTCTCTTCTCTCTTTTCTTCTCTCTCTCTCTCCAGGGCTCTGTTCGGAAGCCTGCCTCTTCCGTGTAGCCCGCTGCCCTTCTCCCAAGTTGCTACGTGCCCGCTCAGCCGAGAAACGGCGCCCCGTGCCCACCTTGCGAAAGGGCCCCCTGCCGTCGGGCCCTGCCCCTGCCCAGTCCCTGGGAGACCTGAAGAGCAGCTGGCCCGGCCGGGGCTTGGTCACTCGTATCCTCCAGATGTCCAAGAAGGCCCCGGACCCCAGTGGCAGTGGGGCGCACGGGCTTAAGCAGGTAGGAGCTAGGGGGGTCTGGGAAGGTAACCCAGGACAGCCTGGGTCTTCAGGCTGAACCCATGGCCTCCCCCACGCCGCCTCCAGGTGCCCCGCAGCCCGTGGGGGCGGCCAGGCCCAGAGAGCCTCCACCTGCGCAGCTGCGGTGACCTGAGCTCCGGCTCCTCCCTGCGGCGCCTCCTGTCCGCCCGCCGCCTGGAGCGCGGAACCCGCCCCCACAGCCTCAGCCTCAACGGGGGCAGCCGGGAGACGGGGCTCTGACCCGGGCTTCTGGCTGCGCCCAGCACACCCAGGTGAATGCTGGGGCCCCGGCCCCGGCGCCCCATGCACTGGCGGACGCGGAAAGCCCGCTGAGCACCCCCCCCAGAAGCGTCCCTGTGCCTCCTGCCTCCGGGGGCTCCCGCTGCTTGTCTCTGCCCCCCTGCACCTGGGGGAGGGCTGCTGCTCCCCGCTGCGTGGGCATTCAGGCTGTGGGGGGAGGCCTCGCTGGCAGCCCCGGAAGGGGAAGAGAGTCCTACCCCCCAGCATGAAAGAGCGCTCCTTACTGGACCGAGGCCCCAGGGCCAGGTGGCAGGCGTGTCCCAGCGCTTGCGCCCGGCCGCGTGCCTGTGTAGCGGCTGGTGAGGCACCAAGAGTCCGAAAAATCTGGGGGACTCTCAGCTCTGCCGCCTCTAGCTGCATGACCTTGGGCAAGTTATTTAACCTCAATTGCCTGATCTGTAAAACATTGTGAAGATGAATGTTTGTAAAGCTTTTAATACACTAAATAAGCCTTCAATAAATTTCAACTTTCCCCTTCTCTTCTGGATCATTCTTGGTCACCCCCTGAAATTTGTTCTGGCTTCCCTCGTAGTTAAGAAAACTCTCTCAAGATGTTTATTTCCTGCTATCTGTGTCTCTGCTCCTTTTCATAGCAAAACGTTTTCTCTCTTCCTTCCCTCCACCTGAACACTCCAGTCACGCTTCACCCCCACCCCTCCCCAGGCACTGCTCGTGAAAAAGTGTTCAGTAGCCAAAAAGGCAGCAGACCCAGTGGCCATTCCTCTGCCCGCATGTCACTTGCCCCTTAAGATACGTTTAACCTGGATGATCAGCATCTTTCCTCTTGAATTTTCCCCTTTGAAGACATCATGCTCTCCCATGTTTTCTCTCTACCCTTTCGATTTCCTTTGCCAGTTCCAACACCTCTGCTGAGCAGTGTAACGCTGGAGGACCCCGGACTCTCCCCTTGACCCTCTTCTGCTTTCTGCTGCAGTAGCCACTACCAAAACCTATAGCTTTAAATACCATCTGCATGTCCTCGGAGGGCTCTCTCTTTGGTCTCTCCAAGATCTCCAACGTCCGACTTCACACCTCTGCTCGGATGTGCAGCCGGGCTCTGGGGCTCCGCGTGGCCACAGCTGAACCCCTGCACGCATCCCCAGCACCCGTTCCCAGCTCGACAACCAGCACCGCTGCTCCGCCGGCTGCACATTCCAGAAGCTTGGGAAGCCTCTCGATTGCATCTTTTCCCTCATCCAATACCCCCAACGGTATCCTGCCTGCCCGGTATCCTGCCTGCCTGCCTGCCTCACCAGCTACCTAGTTCAAGCCACCACCCGCTCCCTCCCGGCCTCGGAACAGGTCTATTTCCGCTCTCCGCTCGGCAAAGTGATAGGAAATCATGTCGCACCGAGCCCTGCCGAAGCCTAACGGCTTCCCGGTCTCCAAACTCAGCGCACGACCGGGTCAGGTACCGCCTGTCTCACGGCTCCGGAAAGCTGCCTCCCGAGGGCTCCGCGCCCCTCCTGGCCCCGCACCAGGCCTGCGCCCCCGGCCGTGCCCCCTCTCGTCCCCGCGGGGCGCCACGTTGTTCTGAGCACCTGCCACTACCCGGCACCAGCTTGGTTTTGGTTTTCCTCACTGCGCTGGGTCTAACTCGCGCTACCGCAGCGGTGCTCGGCGGCCGCAGGGCGCGGACGGGGCGGGGAGGGCGGCGCGCTGCGCGCACGCGGCGTCAGGCGGCTAAGCTTCTGGAACAACTCCCCAGCGCGACGAGCGGCCTCGGGGAGTGCTGGGGCGCGGCCGGACGGCCAGGCGCGATGGGAGGGGCTGGGCACTGACTGTTCCCTGCCCCGAGGCTCCCAAAGGAGCCAGCTCAGGAGCGCGGCCCAGCCCCGGGGGGCTGGACCGGGCGAGGGGCTCCGCCTCCCCCGCCCGTTAGAGCGCGCCGTCGCCGGGCGCCTAGGCGCATGCGCGTCTCTCGCCTTCCGCGCCCACTGTCGCGTACGCTCCCCAATACGCTTGCGCCCCATCAGGACTATGGCTGGCCAGCGAGAGCAGTCCGTCCCTCAGGCGGCCAATAGGCGTGCGGAACGGGCCGGCGGCCCGCCTCCCAGCGGTTCGAGGCCCCGCCCGCGTGCCTCCCAGCGCCTCGCGCGGCTGCGCGCCAGAGCGGCTGCGGGCTTCCGGGGCGCAGGCCCCCGGGGCCGTGGTCCCCGCAGTGCCGGCCGCGCGGGGCTTTCCTTCGCTTCCGGTCAAGGAGGCTGTTTTGCTTCGCCGACAGTAGGCGTGTTGGATGTTGCCCTGTCGGCCTCCCTCTTCCCTCCCGGCGTTCGCAGTTCACCTTGTAGCGTCGTTGTTATTAAGTGTAGGAATAGCCCTGCCTTATGCTAAGGAAGCAGAGGGGATGAAATCTTCAAATGCTCTCCACCCACTTGTTTTCTCGAGAGGTAGAGCGTGAAGAAAGTCTGTGTAATTTACCCATTCCTTAGTCACTCGACAAATGTACACTGCGCACAGGAGCAGTGCCAGGCACCGAGGGCGCCGGATAGGGAGCAGGGATAGGTCTTTGGCGATAGGGCGCCGGAGATTTGGGGGCCGGAGACAGGGCGCTGGGGACTGGGGATAGAACCCGGAGAGTAAGACAGCGGGGATAGGGGACCAGGGATACGGCGCTGGGATAAGGCCTCAGGGACAGGAGCCGCGATGAGACACTGGGCATCAGGCTCAGAGGATGGGGGGGCACGGGACAGCCGGGTCCTGTGCTTACCCTCGGACAGAGCAGCCATCGGGACAGGTAAGTACAACGGTGGTGAGCTACGCAAAAGGTGTAAGTAAAGGCTGTGATCTTGTTACAGGAGGGCTATGGGAGCTTGCGTGGAGAGAGAATGTATAAGAAGATGGCATGCGAGGGGCGCCTGGGGGGCTCAGTCAGTTCATCGTCCGACTTCGGCTCAGGTCATGATCTCACTGCTCGTGAGTTTGAGCCCGGCATTGGGCTCTGTGCCGACCGCTTGGAGCCTGCTTTGGATTCTGTCTCTCTCTCCGCCTCTCTGTCTCTGTCCCTCTCTCAAATATAAAACATAAAAAAATAAAATGACATATGAGCTGAGTTCTGAAAGAAAGATGAATCGGCGTAAAGGAGGCCAGCTGGAGGTGAGGAGTGTTGTATGCTGAAGGAAGAGTCTGCAGAAGGGACGCGGAGCAGAGGGAAAGAGGCTGATCCCTCTGCCTTGGCACCTGCCCCTTACAGCCTGATTCTACACAGCAGCCAAAGTGATCTTTTAAAAACATAAATCTAATCTCGTCACTTCCCTGCACCAAACTCTCCAGGGAATTTCCATCTTAAAACTTAGACGCATTACTGTGGTCACTAAGGCCCTGCAGAATCTGGAAACCAACTTTCTCTCCAGACTCACTCCTTACTCTCCCCTCACTGGTTCTGACCAGCACACTCTAGCTTTTATTTTGCTTCGGAATTCTCACGGTCACCCGAAACTATCTGTTTTTCTCTCTTCCACCCTCGCTTGAGTGTGCGCTCCACATGGCCAGAGACTTTATCCTCTTACTCCTTGCTGTGGCCCCAGGCTCGAGAAGTGTCTGGCACGTAGCAGATACTCAATTACTTGTTGGATTGTGAATTGGGGAGCACGTAGCAAGGGTGCCTAACGCAGGCAGAGGTGTCAAAAAAGAGTATTCATTTTTTTAAGAGAGGAGAAGAAGAAATTCATGGCCAAAGGGAGAGCGGATCTATTATTATGACCTATTAGAGGAAGTGTGGCTGGAGGGTGGGGCAAGTGGAGACAGGAGCGGGCACAGGGCCAGGTCCCATGGCCTCTCTTGAGGGCAACGTGGAGCCACGAAAGGGTCTTAGGAAGGAAAGAGAGTGGAAGTTTCAGAATTTGTATTTTAGTTAGCACATCCAGTTCTTGGAGAATGGATTATAAGAGAAAAGTGGAGGTTAGGAGACCAGGAGAGAGATGTTCTAATAGTTTAGAAGAGAGGTAGTGGGGGGCAAGGGAAGAACAAGGCAAGAGAGAACCGAGTCAAAGATGAGCCCCAGGTTCTGGGGGGATGGGGAAAGAGAGCTCAGGAAGAACGGAGTTGGCGGAGGGCACAGTGATCTTGGGACGCGTCTGTGAGACACGCAGAGGAAGGTCTGGAGGGCAGAGTCCCGCCACAGAGTCCATCCCAGGAGAAAGACTGGATCGGAGGTGGAGATTTTGGAACTAAAGGCAACTAGGAAGTAGCCAGAGCCGTGGCTTGTCTCCAGTGGAAATGAGGGGTTTCGGACACGAGATGCCTGGGCCTGTCCCTGGAGGGAAGACAGAAAGGCTGAGTAGCAAGAAAGCACTGACTCCTCCCTGAGTTTTCCATGGAACCCTCCAGTCCACAGACATCCATGTCTTCCGTGAGCGTCATCACAACCTTGCACGAGAGGCTCAGAACAGTGCAGAATGTGCTAGCAAGTTCGCCGGTGTTTGGTGCTCGAACCCACACTCCCTGAAGCCTTGACCACATCTGTTAGGCCTTTCTGGAAGTCTGACCACTGAGTCCAGTTCGTTTCATTCTGCCTCCAGTCCACGGCCCCTGTGCTTCAGACCACACCCAGGAGAGCCTGGCACAGGGACCAGCAGAGCCTTGAATGAGCCATGGTAACAGAACTCATTCATTCATTCATTCATTCATTCATTCAGCAAACACTGAGGCCCCTTTCTGTGCTTGCCTCTGAGGGAAGGGTTTCGAGGTTTCAAAGGAATAGGAACCACAGTGTTTGCTCTGCAAGGCTCTACCACCTTTGAGGACTGACAGCGCGCTGTGGAGGCGCTGGGGGCCGGGTCACGCCGCAGACCTGCACCAGTGCCTGACTCTGCCGCTTACGGGGCTTGTCCACACCCCACTTGTCTCCTCTGCGACTGAAGTTGTCCAGCTAACGGTTGTGATGAGCACGTGTGGAAGACTACTGTTCTCTTGAGAAGATTACAGGATAGTGTGTGGGGTAAGCACGCTTCAGGTCGCGCCGGGCTTCACCAGGTAAGCTGTGCTTAGTGTTTAATTAATCAAGGGGCGCCTGTGTAGCCCAGTGGGTTTAGCCTCTGACTTCGGCTCCGGTCGTGACCTCACGGTGGTTTGTGAGTTCCAGCCCCGCATAGGGCCCTGCGCAGACAGCTCAGAGCCTGGAGCTGCTTCAGATTCTGTGTCTCCCTCTCTCTGACCCTCCCCTGCTCACGCTCTCTCTCTCTCTAAGAAATAAATACAACATTAAAAAAATATATTAAAAAATATGAAACATTTTTTAAAAAGTTAAAAAAAAAAAGTCAGTTCATCAAACACACGTTATTGTAGTGATCACAGCGCGCCCGCGTGTCCCAGCCTCGCACCCTCACGCCGCGGGCCCCAACCTTACACACCGGTCCTTAGGAGTCAGTTACATCTCAACAAGGCTGGGGGGCGGGGTTGATTAATCACATGAGTGCAGGGCTGAAGACACCCTAGTCGTGAGGGGCAGAAGGGTCAGTAGCCAGGGGCGGTGTGTCCAGATCAGAGGCCGGAGGGGGCAGGGTGCGTCCCAGCGAGGGCAGCAAGGTTCACGCATTCGTCCCCTGGTTAGGACGTCTCCGCTGTGGCTGCGCCGCGCGGGATGGGAAAGGGCCGCGCTCGGATCCGAGCCTGCTGCTGACCTGGGCCTGGGAAGGGACGTCCTGCGCTGGGAGCTGATGGCCGAAGGGCCAGGAGCCTGCTGGCGGGGTGCCTGCCGTCCCGCACCCCCGCGCTCGGGCTGCGCGGCAGGGCAGAGCTGCGGGGCCGGGTCAGCCCAACTGTTTTCGTTCTGCTCGTCGCTTATATTTAGCTCCGAGTCGCCCTCTCCGGTGCTCAGCTAAGTCTTTTAAACAGTGCTGTGCAAGGGGAGCGGAGGGACGAGCCTGCGGCCTCTGCCGGCGGGGCGGGGCCACCCCGGGCGGCGGGCCGCGGGCGCCCCCTAGAGGCCGCTCTCAAGACCTGCGTCTTTAGCCGGTCCCGGGTCCGGACACAGCGGCGTCCGCCGTGGGCCCGTGCGGGCCCGTCCTGCAGTGCGGAAAGCTGCTGCCCTTCCGCCGGACGTTAGAATGTTCTGCTCAACCACGCGTGCAAAGCAAACAGGGGCGCCTGGGGGGCTCAGTCGGTTAAGCGTCCGACTTCCGCTCAGGTCACCGTCTCACGGTTCGTGGGTTCGCGCCCCCAGTCGGGCTCTGTGCTGACAGCTCAGAGCCTGGAGCCTGTTTCAGAGTCTGTGTCTCCTTTCTCTGACCTTCCCCTGCTCACGTGGTCTCTCTCAGAAATAAATACAACATTAAAAAAATCAGCAAGTGTTTGTGCTTCAGAAGACGACATCAAGAGGTGACAAGATGACCCACAGAATGGGGGGGAAACACTTGCAAGTCACATGTCTGATAAGGGCCAAGGACCCAAGGTACATAAAGGTCTCCTACAACTCAACACTAAACACACAACCCAATTTAAAAATGGGCAAAGGATTTGAACAGACATTTTCCCAAAGATAACATACAAATGGGCAACAGGCACATGAAAAGATGCTCGACAATATTGGTCACTAAGGCCAGGCGGGTCCCAGCCACTCTGAGACACCAGTGCAGACGCTCTAGGATGGCTCCCAGGGGCATAAAAAAGACAGTGGTGACTGTGGGCGGGGATGTGGAGCACGGCCGGTGCTGGGGCCGGGGGGCGGTGGGGGGGGGCGGGTGCGGCCGCTTTGGAAACATTTTGGCTGCTCCTCAAAATGTCAAACACATGGGGCGCCTGGGTGGCTCAGTTAAGCATGTGACTTAGGCTCGGGCCATGATCTCACGGTTCGTGGGTTCGAGCCCCACATTGGGCTCTGTGCTGACAGCTCAGAGCCTGGAGCCTGCTTCAGATTCTGTATCTTACTCTCTCTCTGACCCTCCCCTGCTCACACTGTCTCTCTCTCTCTCTCAGAAATAAATAAAATAATTTTTAAAAAATGTCAAACACAGAGCTGCCACATGGCACAGCAACCCCACTTCTGGGAATCTCCTCAAGAAGCCAAAGTATCAGGGGGCTCAGTCAGCTAAGTGTCTGGCTCTTGGCTTCAGGTCGGGTGGTGATCTCAGGGTTCAGGAGTTCGAGCCCCACATTGGGCTCCACACTGGCAGAGGGGAGCCTGCTTGGGATTCTCTCCCCCCTCTCTCCCTGCTCCTCCCCTACTCCAGCAGTCTCTCAAAATAAATAAACTTAAAAACATTAAGAGAGAGAGACGAACGTGTGTCCAAAGACTTGCACGTGAATATTTATGGCCGTGCGATCCATGGGAAGAACCTACGTGCCTGTCAGTTGGTGACTGGATAAACAAAGTGCGATATTCCCACGCAACGGAATACTATTCAGTGAGAAAAAGTAACAAAATACTGCCATACGCCGTGACATGAATGATCTTCAAAAACATGGTGCTAAGCGAAAGAAACCCAACAGAAAATATCACATATCACACGATTCCATTTATATGAAGTTCTAGAATAGGCTGTCTTTAGGTATAGAAAACAGATCAGTGCTTGCCTGGGACTGGGGTGAGAATGGAGATTAACTGTTGCACAACTCAGTAAGTTTACTAAAAACCATTAAACTATACACTTAAAAGGAGAGGCTTTTAGATAATTTTTTAAAATGTTTATTTATTGGGTTGCCTGGATGGCTCGGTCGATTGAGCATCCCACTTCAGCTCAGGTCATGATCTCATGGTTCCTGGGTTTGAGCCCCGCGTCGGGCTCTGTGCTGGCAGGTCAGAGCCTGGAGCTGCTTCAGATTCTGTGTCTCCTTCTCTCTCTGCACTTCCCCCGTTCGTGCTCACTCTGTCTCTAAAAAATAAATAAATGTAAAAAAATTAAAAAATGTATTTATTTTTGAGAAAGAGACAGAAACAGAGTGTGAGCAGGGGAGGAGCTGAGAGGGAGGGAGACACAGAGTCCGAAGCAGGCTCCAGGCTCTGAGCTGTCAGCACAAAGCCTCAAGTGGGGCTCGAACCCATGAACTGCAGGATCATGACCTGAGCCGAGGTCAGATGTTCAACCGACTGAGCCCCACACAGGCGCCCTGCACCAACGTTTTTGTTTTGATGAGTCCGAATTTTCTTTTTTTCTTCTGTCATTTTGGTTTTGGAATCATATATAAGAAACTATTGCCTAATGAGATTCTAGACTTCGCTAAAAGAAGATGAGATTGTGGGCGACCTTGGGGGGAGGTAAAAATATTTACATGCGGGAAGGACAGGACTTAACTGAGGCCCAGAGACTCCGGTAGGTGGCCTCCTAGGTGGCCCTAAATGATTCCCGCCTGGTGCTCGTACCTATGTTTGGTCTTTTGGCACCCCCCCTCCCTCCATGTCACAAGGGAAGGACTGTGTAACCAATAGCAGGTTCTAGAAATGGTGATGTGCGACCCGAGGCTTCTGCCTGGGCCTCTCCCAGATCACTCCCACTGCCTGTTGTGGGGACGCGCAGACAGCCCTGTGGAGAAGTCCGTGGGGTGAGGAGCTGAGGTCTCCCGCCACAGCCAGCCTCAGTCCGCCAGGTTCATGTTCATTCGCGGCCCACCGTTAGGTCCCCTCTGAGCCTGCAGAGGACACAGTCCTGCCCCACATCCGGGCTCCAGTCTCACGAGACCTTAAATCTGAAGCACCCAGCTAAGGTACTCCCGAGTTCCTGACCCACAGAAACTACGTGAAATAATATATGGGTTTTTTTTTTAATTTTTTTAATGTTTTATTTATTTTTGAGAGAGAGATAGAGACAGCGTGAGCAGGGGAGGGTTAGAGAGAGAGGGAGACACAGACTCTGAAACAGGCTCCAGGCTCTGAGCTGGCAGTCAGCACGGAGCCCGACGCGGGGCTCGAACCCACGAACCGTGAGATCATGATCTGAGCGAAAGTTGGACGCTTAACCGACTAAGCCACCCAGGCGCCCCGAAGTAATGAATGTTTATTGGTGCATTAAAAAGAAAGAAAGAAAAAGAGGGGCGGCTGTGGGGCTCAGTCTGCTGAGCATCTGACTCTTGGTTTCAGCTCCAGTCATGATCTCATGGTTCATGAGTTCGAGCCTGGAGTTGGGCTCTGCGCTGACAGTGCAGGGAGCCTGCTTCAGATTCTCTCTCTCCCTCTCTCTGCCCCTCCCCCCACCTCTCTCTCAAAATAAATAAATAAACTTAAAAAAATATATAAAAGCCTCAAGGGCAAATCACATTGTGAGAGAAATTGGAAAGATGAGATGATATCTATGCTGGAAACTTTACAAACAGAAAAGGAAAAGTAAGACAGGAGACACTTAACAAACTCTGTGCTTGCAGAGCAGACCAGGGCGGGGGCAGGGCAGGGGGCAGGGCAGGGACCAGGGCAGGGACCAGGGCAGGGGGCAGGGGGCAGGGCAGGGGGCAGGGACCAGGGCAGGGACCAGGGCAGGACCAGGGCAGGGGGCAGGGGGCAGGGCAGGGGGCAGGGACCAGGGCAGGGACCAGGGCAGGGGGCAGGGGGCAGGGCAGGGACCAGGCAGGGGGCAGGGCAGGGGGAGGGCAGGGGGCAGGAAGGGGGCAGGGGGCAGGGCAGGGACCAGGGCAGGGGGCAGGGACCAGGGCAGGGGGCAGGGCAGGGGGCAGGGCAGGGGGGAGGGCAGGGGGCAGGTCCCTCCAGCCTCCGAGCGGCAGGAACAGGGGCACGTGCTCACTAGATCCTCGGGAGCCCCAAGTGCGGCGCAGTGAGCTGTGGGGTGCCCCCTGCCCCCCTCCCGAGAATGAGGCCTGGCCACACCTCCCGGATAAACAGGAAGACAGGGGTGGGGCCGGTGCGTTGTGGAGACCGGATTGGGCTCCAAGGACCCACCTGCAGCTGTACCCGCCGCCCCGCCCCCCGTGTGCCGGCGCCGGAAGCCGCGGCCCCCCGCCGGGTGAGCTCCGCACGCACACGCGCCCCCACCCTGTTGCTGCAGTGGGAGCCCCGCGGGGGCGGGACACGCCTGCGGGGTCCACTCGCCACCGCCTGGCAGGGGGCAGCGCGCAGGACCCCCAGGCCCCTTCCCGGCCCCTCGGGGGCTGCTGCCGCGGGGACCCCGGGAAGCCCCCCCCCGGCCCCCGGGCCCTGCCGACGCCCTGCCCGGTCCGGTCCACGCGGTTCCCGCTCCGGCCTCCTCCCGCCTGGAAAGCAGGACGCGGAAGGGCTACGGGGCCTCTGCGTGGAAAGACCCACAGCTCTTCGGGGTGACGGAAGGGCCCCCCAACCCGACGCCCGATGCGTGGGGGGCAGAAAGCCGCTGCTGCAGCCCATGAGGCCCCTCCTTAGCCGTTTGTCGTCGGGGGACAGCGGGGCGCAGTGGGGACGTCACAGGGCCGGCGCCCCGGCAGTGCTGCGCGTGTGGCTTAGCTGATGGAGGAGGTCAAGGTCAAACAGCGGGGAGGGGCAGTGCGGGGGCCGGATTCACACCCAGCGTGTCCCACTGAGAGCAGGCTTCAGGGTCCGCTTTGCCCGGAGGGCCTGGAAAGTCTTCACTGAAATCATTTCTTGGATTTTTTTTTTTTTAATTTTGGGGCGCCTGGTGGCCCAGTCGGTTGAGCGTCCGACTTCGGCTCAGGTCATGATCTCACCATTCGTGGTTCGAGCCCCGCGTCGGGCTCTGTGCTGACAGCTCAGAGCCTGGAGCTGCTTCAGATTCTGTGTCTCCCTCTCTCTCTTACCCTCCGCTGCTCACGCTGTCTCTCTCTCTCTCTTTAAAATAAAACATTAAAAAAGTAATAAATGTAAAAAAATAAAAATAAATAACATATTTATTTTGAGAAAGAGTGAGAGAGTGAGCTGGGGGAGGAGCACAGAGAGAGACAGAGAGAGAGAGAGAGAGAATCCCAGGCAGGCTCCCCACTGTAAGCACAGAGCCCCACACAGGGCTCGAACTCTTGACTCACGAGATCATGACCTGAGTCCAAGTCGGATGCTCCCCCGGCTGAGCCCCCCGGGCGCCCCGCCACTGAAATGATCACACAAACCACCAGTGGCTCTGGTCCTTGTCACGGCTCCGTCCCACAGGTGAGGAGATCGGTCCCCAGCGCCAGAGCTGGTCAGGGCAGAGCTGTGCGCGTCACTCCCGCTAAATCATAGGTGCCCGGGAAGCACCACGGCGGCCACCCCTTCTCACATCCAATGAAGATGCGGCTGTGTGCACTTACCGGTTTCGGACCCGCTTTGCACAACCAAGGAAAACCGGTTGTGACAGTCCCATCTGATGATGAAACGTCCCGAGGGGCATGGTGTTGGTGACTCCCTCACTCTGCCCATGGCCTGTCCTCCCTGCTTTTCCACCCCTTCCTGGGTCACTCCCACCATGAAGGGACACCTCATGAACACCTGTTACCTTCTCTTTATCTGTAACTACCTGTGGGTGGTTTTTTTTAAATGTTTATTTTTGAGACAGACTGAGTAAGTGTGTGAGTGAGGGAGGGGCAGAGGGAGAGGGGGACACAGAATCTGAAGCAGCTCCCAAAGCGGGGTTGAAACTCAGGGACCATGAGATCATGACCTGAGCCGAAGTCGGCCGGCCGCTTAACCGACTGGGCCCCCCAGGCGCCCCTCTCACTACCTGTGTTAAGTGTCTGACTCCCCAGCCTCACGGGGCCTATGGGGCAAACTGTTTCTTAACCACTGCCCATATTCTGGAGGTGAACCTCTTTTATCAGCATCACTTTATTAGTATTACCTTATCTTTATTTTCATTTGTTTTTTTTAAGGAAGCTCTGTGCCCAGTGTGGGGCTTGAACTCACAACCTGGAGATCAAGCCCCACCTGCTCTGCTGACTGAGCCAGCCTGGCGCCTTCATTAGGTATCACTTCCGGATCTGTTTTCTCAAGCGAGCAGCGTGCCTGCTGCGTTGCCGGCCTCGGGGCCTCGGGAGCCTCTACCTTCCGCGCAGATCTTTGATCTACATTCTTCCCAAGGTTGTCATCCGCGTGCCTTCCAGCAATCCTCGCCAACAGCCTGGAGGAGGCCGGCTGCCCTTTACAAGTATGGCTGCAACCGCCTGGCTTCCTGTATCACGTGACTGTCCCAGAGTCGTCACATGACCCGTCACGCCTTTATGCCGGAACTAAACCCACAGGGCTAATCAGGTGCCTGTAGCTACTGTCAGGACCTGGCTCCCCGTTTCTATTTAGTGGATCCTCTATCCCTCCGAGGCCTGGGAACCCTGCCGAGCCGTCACCTGGTGATGGAGCGTCCCCGTCCTCTCCGCCAGGTGGGCGAGCCAGGGCTCCCCTGGTCCTGTCTCTCTGCTCCGGAATCCTGGCCATCCGGATGCTGGAATTGAGTGGATGACAGCCTCCTCAAATCCAGGCCATCGCGGCTCTTTGACGGAGGGGCGGATGTGGGGGGGGAGGTCCGGGAGGAGCGGGCAGGAGGAGGGGTGGAGAAGGGTCCTGGCTGGGGTGGGCAGAGGGCTGGGTGGGAGGGCAGCACCCAGGTATCTCTGGGTCCAGTGCCACCACTATCAGAGGAAGGTGGGAGCCAGGCTAGGAGCGCCCCACCCATGGAAGAGTCGCTGGGAGGGGAACGGGCTCCCGGGGGGGGGCTCCCAGCCACTCTTCACTCTGTCCTCAGGAGCACCCCCAGCCCCAGGGCAGGGGGCGCATTGTGGCTGCCAGCCTCCTGGGACTGCTCCTACTTGAGGCTGCATCGTGGGCATCAGGTGAGTGAGTCACAGAGGGGAGGCAGCCCTGGGAGGCTCCCTTCCGCGCGCCGGGCCTTTGGGTGCCTCCCAGCCCCCCGGAGCGGCGGGGCTGCTCAGCAAGCCTTCTCGTGACTGAGACCAACTTGCGGGGGAAGAACAGCGAGGAGACCTTTGAAATCAGTGTCCAGTCCGTCCGTCCACCCAGCGCGTCCCTTCTGCCAGCCTTCCTCCCTCAGCCTCCGCTTCTGCACCCCCAGGTGCCCGCCCCTGCAGCCCCAAAAGCTTTGGCTACAGCTCAGTGGTCTGTGTCTGCAACGCCACGTACTGCGACTCTCTTGACCCCCTGGCCCTGCCTGCCCCTGGCACCTTCGCCCGATATGAGAGCACGCGCAGTGGGCGCCGAATGGAGCTGAGTCTGGGGCCCATCCGGGCCACCCGCACGGGCGCAGGTGACCCCCCCCGCAGGCGGGCCCCCCCAGCTAAGTCGAACCTGTGGTTTGCCAGCCCCCCCCGCCCCCGCGTGCTGACGCCTCCGTCCCCTGCGCGTCCTCAGGGCTGCTCCTGACCCTGCAGCCAGATCAGAAGTTCCAGAAAGTGAAGGGGTTTGGAGGGGCCATGACGGACGCCGCTGCCCTCAACATCCTCGCCCTGTCACCCGCTGCCCGGGATTTGCTCCTCAAATCCTATTTCTCTGAGGAAGGTGAGGACGAGGGGGGCCAGATGACATGGTGCGATCGCCACTCTGACCTTCTCGTTGACCCTGACCCCACCCATCCCTGACATCTGGGTCCTTCCTGCCCTTCCCTGAGCATTCCACCCAGGCGCTGGGCTCCACGGGCCCCAGGCGCCCAGACATAACCCGGGCCCGGCAAGTGGCAGGCGGGTCCCGCACTGGCCCGTTGAGCCTGGCTCTCCTGTCTGGCCTTCGCTTCCCGCAGGAATCGAGTACAACATCATCCGGGTGCCCATGGCCAGCTGCGACTTCTCCATCCGCACCTACACCTACGACGACAGCCCTGACGACTTCCAGCTGCGTGACTTCATCCTCCCTGAGGAGGACGTCAAGCTCAAGGTGGGCACTCGGGCCCCCGTGGAGCCGATGGCTGCTGGGCATGAAGCCTCAGGCCGGCCGAGGCTGCGGGGGACACAGAGCCCGCCCCCTGCTCTCGGTTCCGTCGGGCGGGGGGTGGGAGGTGGCGGGACAGGGCAGGGGCCGGCGGCTCGGCCTGAAGCGCCAGTTGGGCCAGTCTGCCCGTGTTCCAGCTCTGAGTGTCTCTCTCCTCACCTCCACGGTCTCTTAGATACCCCTGATTCACCAGGCCTTGGAGCTGGCCCCACGGCCCGTGTCACTCTTCGCCAGTCCCTGGACGTCACCCACTTGGCTGAAGACCAACGGGGCAGTGAACGGGAAGGGGTCACTCAAGGGGCAGCCCGGAGATGTCTACCACCAGACCTGGGCCAGATACTTTGTTAAGTAAGGGAGTCACTGCAAGCCCGTGGGTCTGACGCCCTAGTCTGCACCCCCCTCCCCCATGGGCCCGGGTCACCCCCGGATCCCCCCCCTCAGACCACCCTTCTATCTCCCGGGACTTTCGGACTCTGCCTGCGGCGTCCCCATCTCAGGGGGCCTCCGTTCCCCAGGGTCCTGGGCTCCTCTCTCGCCCAGGGCCACACCCAGCCTTCTCCCCGCCAGGTTCCTAGATGCATACGCCGAGCACAGGTTGCGGTTCTGGGCAGTGACAGCAGAGAACGAGCCTTCCGCAGGGCTGATCAGCGGGTACCCCTTCCAGTGCCTGGGCTTCACGGCTGAGCACCAGCGGGACTTCATCGCCCGGGACCTGGGTCCTACCCTCGCCAACAGCACGCACCGCGACGTGCGCCTGCTCATACTGGACGACCAGCGCTTGCTGCTGCCCCGCTGGGCCCAGGTGGTAAGGCCCAGGGCCTCCGGGGTGGGGAGCTGAGGGGCCATAACCCCCTGTGGATCTCCAGGACCCAGAGGTCCCCGCGACTCCTCACTGTAGCCCCCTCCAGTTGCCTGCCTCCCACTACCCGTATCTCAGGTCCCCAGGGCTGCTTCCAGAACCCTCCACGCAAGGCCCAGTGTTAGTGGCTGCTTCCTCGTACAGGTGCTGGCGGACCCAGAGGCGGCTAAGTACGTTCATGGCATTGCCGTCCATTGGTACCTGGACTTCCTGGCCCCGGCCAAGGCCACCCTGGGGGAGACGCACCGCCTGTTTCCCGACACCATGCTCTTTGCCTCAGAGGCGTGCGTGGGCTCCAAGTTCTGGGAGCAGAGCGTGCGGCTAGGCTCCTGGGACCGCGGGGCGCAGTACAGCCACAGCATCATCACGGTGAGCGCCCGGCCCACCCCGCCCCTGCACTCCTTCCTCATCTCACCACAGGGACGGCCTCTTCCCCAGCTTGTCCCTGTGACTCGCTCTTTGGGGCAAACTTGGGGCTTCTGTATCCTGCCTCCCCTTGCTAGGCTCGCGCATCCCACCGCCCCTCTCCTCCAATGCTGGGGTCTCATTTGCTGGTTCCTTCCCTGCCTCCGTCGCTGCCCTGCCCTCAGGTCTTAAAGGTGCAGAGCGCCCCTCACAGGGCCGGGCACCACCGGCTGGTCTTAACTACGTTGCCTGGGGACCCCACCTGGGGCCTCTGTCTCTGCCCTGCTCTTACCCCAGAACCTCCTCTACCACGTGGTTGGCTGGACAGACTGGAACCTCGCCCTGAACCCCGAAGGGGGACCCAACTGGGTGCGCAACTTTGTCGACAGCCCCATCATCGTGGACATCGCCAAAAACACGTTTTACAAACAGCCCATGTTCTATCACCTGGGCCACTTCAGGTGCGTGGAGGGCAGGGCCCCCCCCCCCCGCCACCAGGCCGGTGTCCCCTGCGCGGGGCTCACGTCACCCGGGAGGGGACGGAAGGATGTGTAGGGTGGGAGCCTGGGAGAGACACACCTGGGCCTCTTGCACCATCCAGGCAGGAAGTGACTGGGTGATGGAGGGCGAGCCCGGATGCTGGGGACGGGGAGCGAGGGCGGGGGCTGCCCAGCAGCAGAGCACCGGTCCGGGGGTGGCCAGAGCTTTGGCCGGGGCGCTGCCCCCAGAGGAGCGGACCCCGGCCCGGAGGGGCGATGTTGGGGTCCTGACCATGCCCGCCCCCCTCCCCCCAGCAAGTTCATTCCGGAGGGCTCGCAGAGGGTGGGGCTGCTGGCCAGCGAGAAGCACAGCCTGGACGCGGTGGCGCTGATGCGCCCCGACGGCTCTGCGGTCCTGGTCGTGCTGAACCGGTGAGAGCGGCAGGGCCGGGGGTCGGGGAAGCCCAGACAGCGGGGGCTCGGCAGGACTGGCCGCTCAGCTTCTCCCTTGCTTCCCAGCTCCTCGAAGGACGTGCCCCTCACCGTCGAGGACCCTGCCGTCGGCTACATGGAGACACTGTCCCCCGGCTACTCCATCCACACGTACCTGTGGCGTCGCCAGTGACGGGGCAGAGGCACTGGCAGCGCCCGGGCTCGGAACGGGCATTAAAGGGCACAGTCGGCTCACGTGCTGTTTGTGGCTAAAGAGGGCATAGGAGGGCCAGGGTGAGCTTGGGTGACGTGAGCCCAGAGGCCGTGGTTTGCGTGACTCACTCTCCCCCCGGTGGGTGCCAGGGCCTGGAGGCCCCTAAGGGGAGGACGAGGGAGCCCCGGCGGCCCCCCCCGGGCCTGTGTGCGTGTGTGTGACATGCTGGCTCCCGTGGAAACTGGGCCGGGGCCCAGGGTGAGCTCACTGTCTGTACGGACACAAGCTGGGGGCGGGGAGGCTGAGGAAAGGGAGATTAGAGAAGCTCGGCCCCAGACGGGGCGTTGTCTCCCCCACGGGCCGCGCACCGGTAGGTGGGCTCAGGCAGCCCGACGGCCCCCGGCCAGCGGCTCCTGGAAAGGGGACGGCCCCTTAAGAAAGAGAACGTGTGACTGCAGTCCGCGTGGACGACTTTATTCCGGGAGTGGCGCCCGTTTTCCAGCCGTAACGACCGCGAGGAAGCAGAGAAGCCTCTGGAATGTGTGAGAGCAGAAAAGTCCGGCCTGGGAGCGTGGGGCCAGGTCACTCGTCCTCCTCCTCCTCGGCCATGCTCAGGGCGCGCGGGCCAGGGGCCCGGGCGGGCGGCGCCCTCTGGATGGACACGATGCCGCTGAGCAGGGCGTAGCCGGCCATGGCCGCCAGCGCCGCCAGCACGGACAGCACCTGGTTCCGCCGCCGGTACGGCTCCTCCTCGGCCTCGGGGCCCGCTGGCGTCTGGCGTGGCGGCGGCACCTCCGCTGGGGAACAGGGAAGGAAGGGTGTGGCGATGGCGGCTGGTTCTGGGGTCCTGTCCCCGTACCCCCCCTCCCCCCCGCAAGCCCCGCGCTCACCTCCATCCCAGGGGAAGTAGAGGCTGAGGATGTGCGTGCAGTAGGCGCAGAGGTTGTGCAGCCCCCGCAGGTGGGCCTGCAGCTTCCCGCTGGGCAGCCTCGCCTGCAGCAGCAGCGCCAAGTAGCCGAACACAAAGGCATCCAGGGAGGCAGGGCTGGAGCGAGGGAAGAGAAGGGCTGCAGGGGAGCGCCTGGGGCCCCACGGGGCAGGGGGGGGTGGTGCCCGGTCCTGGAATCCCCTCCATCCCCGCCCTGCAGGGGGAGGGCCCCCAGGCGGCGCCAGGCAGGCCCTGAATGGGACTCTATCCCGGGGCCGCATAAAGGGCACATTGAGAGCTCCGGTGCCTGGCAGCCCTCCCGCCTCACACACAGCCCCTCTGTCGTCTGCGTCTGTCCCCAGGACCTCCCGTCCCCCAGGGCGTCTGAGCCTGCCTCTCCCCCAGCCCGCCGAGTCCCCCTGGAGCACACTCACGCGTCCCCGAAGAAGAACTTCTGAGAGCCCAGGCGCTGGGAGAGCAGGGTCAGGCATTCCCGGGCCTCCTGGTACAGCTGCAGGGAGGACGCGGGAGGGCTGAGACCCTGGGCGGCCCCCCCACACCCTGTCCCCGCCCCCCGCCCCGGGCGCACCTCCTTCTCCAGCTCCTCCTCGTCCTCCGGCCTGTGCTCCCCGCACAGCAGCTGCAGCCGCTCCATGAACTGCCGCTGCATGCGGCCGGGAAGGAAGAAGTTCAGGGGGAAGGGCATGGCCTCGGCGTACCACTTCCGGGTCACTTCCACGTAGTTCTTGGTGTCCACCCAAAAAGTATGGATCTGGGTGGGGGGGAACAGGAGGGATGAAGCAGGTCTGGGCCAGCGCACCTGCCTAACTTAGGGAGGACCCCTCCCCGCCGCGTGCTTGTGCAAGCGCAGGCGCGAGTGCCCTCCCCCTCCCGCCACCTTCCCCGACTGCCGGGAGGTCTGGGGACGCACCAGCACCGGCAGCAGCTTCTCCTGCAGCAGAGACATGAAGGCCAAGGTGTCCGCCCCTTGCCGGGCCGACAGATCGTAATCAGCATTGTACTTCTGTGGAGGAGATGACCGTAAGGGGGACGGCGAGGCTGCAGGGCCTTCCCCGAGCAGGGAGGCAGCCTGTCGGCTTCCAGCCTCGCTGGCCCGGAGGGTAGCAGATGTAGGCCAGGGCCCCGCCCCCCTCGCCGGGCCGTCCAGTCGCCTGCTCCTGTTGGCGGGAAGCCTGGGCCTTGGAGCCTGCTGGCCATCGAGGTCGGGCGCCCGCGGGGGGAGAGGCAGCCCCAGCCGCAGACCAGGAGCGGCTCCCGGAGTCTCCACGGAAAGCTGGCAGCGTGCCCGCCGGCGGCCACTTTCTAACAGGAACTCCCAGTCCAGGCTCCACGGGGCTGGCAGAGCGGAGCTCGGGTGCGGGCGCCTCGGCCCACTGTCGGGAGTCAGGGCTCCCCGGCCTGTTGTCTCAGCGCCTGGGTCTCAGCTCTTTCTTCTACTTCATTCCGCGGTCTGGGCACCGCCACCACATGCCACCCCAGCGCCCCACATCTTGGCCGCCACACCTTTGCCACCCTCTGCGCATCCCAAGGTTTGTCCCCACAGAACCTCTGGAGCGCGACCCTTAAAGAAGTCTCGTTTAGGGGCGCCTGGGTGACTCAGTCGGTTAAGCATCCGACTCTGGCTCAGGTCATGATCTCACGGTTCGTGGGTTCGAGGCCCATGTCGGAATCTGTGCTGACAGCGAGCTCAGAGCCTAGAGGCTGTTTCGGATTCTGTGTCTCCCTTCTCTCTGCCCCTCCCCTGCTCACACTGTCTCTCTCTCTCTCAAAAGTAAATAAAACATTAAAAAAAAAGTCTTGCTGAGCCTCAGTTTTCCCTTGCAGAATGGGGTAACAGCCCTCTCTCAACGTGGCTGTGTTAGGAGCAAACTCTGGAGACTGGAAGGGCTGCCCTCGCACATAAGGAAACAGGGCGGCCTGGCCTGCCAGGAACTCTGGCTTCTCCCCGGGTGCCCTCCCCCCACGCCCCCAGCTCTTTACTTTTGGGAAAGAGAAGTGAAGCAGGTCGTATGTCTGCCAGGTGCCCCCAGGAAAATGAGACGAGCCTTTGGAGGCGTCCTGGCTGAGCCCCCTAGTTTCACAAAGGGGCTTACAGCTTTGAGAGGTTAAGCGACTTGCCCAGGGTCACACAGTCAAGGACAGAATGAAGAGCACAGTCAAGATCTCCCCGTTCCTCCTGTAACGCTGTCTCAGCTCCCCCACTGTGGCTCGAGGCCTTGTCCATCCCGAGCCCCACATCCAGCCCAACCTGGTCCCTGAGAAAAGGACAATGGCCCTGACAAGTCCCCCTCCAGAGCCACCTCCAAGGTCCTCACCTGAGCCCAAAGTTCTCTTCTGCTCTCCTTTCCCTTCCACGTGTCATCAGCTCACTCCCCTCCCTGCCCAGCAGGCACAAGGCACCGTGGCTCCGGATACGTCCCCAGCAGCCCAGCTTAATGCCCGGCCGAGCGCCTACTGAGTCCACACACAGTGTGTCTCTGCCCTCAGACTGTGCGCTCCCTGAAGTTGTGGGCGGCCCGCGTCCGGCTGGGCACAGATAACACAGGCTTGGTGCGCTCACATGACTCAACTACTCTCCCCGGCAGCCCTCCTACCCGAGCCACCTACCTCTTTTCGAAGGTGGGTGATGATCTTGTGTGGCACCGAGATGACCTCTCCATGACTGGTTCGAAGGGCAGGCAGAGTTCCTGATGCGGAGGAAAAAGGACGCCCACCGACCCTTAGCTGCCCACCCGCGTGCACTTACAGCAGCGTCCTGTCTGTCTCCTGCCCCTCCCCTCCCCCCCCCACGCCGGGTACCTGTCCTGCCCCCACCTTCCTCGGCCCCCGGGGCACTGGGTACCTGAAGGGCTCCGCCAGGGGTTGCCGATCTTGTGCACCTTGAGTGGGGCACCAGTGAACCTGGCATAGGTCTGCAGGAAAACAAGCAGAAGGCAGAGAGGGCCCCACAGGGGAATCAAGAAGGGAAACAAGAGGGGAGCCTCCGACTCTGGATTTCGGCTCAGGTCAGGGTCTCACAGTTCGTGAGTTCGAGGCCTGCAGTGGGCTCTGCACTGAGCGTGCTGAGCCTGCTTGGGATTCTCTCTTTCCCTCTCTCTCTGCCCCTCCCCTGCTTGCATACACTGTCTCAAAATAAATAAACATTAGTAAGGAAGTAAAGAAATAATATTTATTGAATTCCTTGTGTGCTGTGCTTAGTACATGGCTCACAGAGGCTGACGTTATGGTTTCCACTTTACAGCAGGGAGACCCGCGACAGCTGGTGTGCAGTAAGGGGCTTGCCCGGGTCTCCGTCCTGCCATCTACATGATGCACACGCATCCTCCCAAGTTCTTCCCACCCAGTGTACCCCTGTCTTTGGAGGCACTGAGCAAGCCCTTCTTAGGGAGTCTGTGGCCTGTTCCTACTTAAACCTTAACACCTAGACCTGTTACATTTATTTGCTAACACGTCCGCCTACCCGTAAACAACAGGGGAGGAACTAAGTCTTACTCATCTCTGCGTGGCAAGTCACACCTGGAAGAGGCCTGATACGTGCTCATTAAAAGGAAGGAGTGAATAAAGTGAACAGACTCCTAAGCTCTTTCCTTCTGGCAGGAAGCCTTTCGGTTCAATAAACGAACTCAGTAATGCTGTGTAGCGGAGGGGAGGGGAGGGGGAAAGGGAGGCAATGCAGACAGGAGCGCCCCGCCTGAGGACCCTCAGGTGGTCGAGGCTCGGTAAACCTCCCGGGGAAGAAACAGCGCTCCGAGACCAGGGATAGCCCCAAGGTCACACAGCCAGTAAATGGATGAGCGAGGACTAAACCCCATTTCCTGAACTGCCGCCCAGACCTGTTTCTACGGCTGCGCCAAACCTAGGCTGTTAAACCACAGGGCACTGAGCCCATATCAGCCAGGCACAGCTTCCGATTGCCTCAGTTTCCTCCAGCGCACCCGTGCTGAGGCGCCCTGGTAAAACTCGGAAGATCGGTTAGTTCGGCTCCCTCCCCAGTCCTCCAGGGCGCAGCAGAGGGCGACGGCGCCACCCCTCACCAGCACGGCCAGGCTGTCCAGGTCCACTGACGGCAGCCCCCAGCCCCCCGACCAGCAGAACAGCTCCATGGGCGCCGCCATCTTGCCCGCCCTCTGTCCCGGAAGCACCTCCTCCCGCGCTTCCTCCCGCCCCCGCGAGGCCCCGCCTCCCAGGCCCGCCCCTCGGGCCGCCCGGGGCGGGGACCGAGGGAAGGCCGCTGGCGAGGCGGGGCGGCGGGAGGCGGGGCGGCGGGAGGCGGGGCCGCGGGCTCCCGGGGAGGGCGGCCGCTGCTGCCTCCAGAGGCGGCTCCCGAAGCGGGGGAGGGTTCTCGGCCGGGCCCTCCTGGCGGAGGCTGGGCGCCCTGGCCGCGGGGAGCCCGGGACCCCCGAGGGCGCGGCGGGCCCCGGCCCAGCGGGTCTTGTGCGCCCGGTCCGGCTCTGGGGGCTCTCGTTAATCTGCACGCGGCCTGGGCTGAGCCAGGGCCCCGCGGGGCTCGGCCCGGAGCGGGGGCCGCGGGGGGGTCCCCCGAGCCGCATGTTTTCCACAGCGCGTTATGTTTGGAGCGCGCCCCGCGCCGCCTGTCGCCATGGAAACAAAACAGGGGCGGCGGCGGCCGGAGCCGGGTCGGGTTGGGGCCTGGGAGGGGGAGGGGGTGGGGCTCGCGGGCCGTTGCCGTGGTAACGGGAACCGAGGCGCCCCTGCGCTTCATCCGGGTCACGGCCTGCCGGCCAGTACCCCCCGTGTTCCGGGTCTGGCCCCGGCCCCTGGCCTGTCCCCTGGTTTACTGCCGTCCCCAGTGGCCTTTTCCTCGCTCCTGAGTCCTCCCTCCAAGCGCTTCGCTGACCACTGCGTGAGACTCGCCCTCCGCTTCCCAACGGACGCTTCTAAGTGTTCCTAGGAATGAGTCACGTGCCCGCGGACCCCCACCCTAATAAAGAGCCCTTGCCTCGTCAGAGCAGCAGGGTTCATGCCATGCGGGCATCCCCGGGGCAAGATAGCAAGCCACTTTCCACCACTCCCTTGGCACCCTTTCATGCCAGCAGTGGAATAATGCCCAGTGCCTGGCGCTGCCGCTGCCGGGGGCTCCTGCCTTCCCCAGGGGCTTACAGGAAGCAGTAGCTGTCGGTAGCGGCCCCCAGCAGCAGGGTGCCCGGAGGGCGGGAGGCACCTGGGCCGAGGCCGGAGGACCGTGAGGGAGAGGCGGGAGGCAGCGAGGCCTCGGGCTCTTCCCCAGGGCCCCTGGCTCCCAGAGCTGGGGATGCCTCCAGGCTGATTGGCAGCTCTTTGTTTCAGCCCCCCCCCACTCGCCTGCCCCCCCCTTCAACTCCCCCTTCCAGTCCCTCCGCCCCCCGCCCCTGCTCTCCCCGCCTAGCCTTTTCCCCTCCCAGCCGCCTGCCTGCCAGGGGTAGTGAGCCAGCTGAGCGGCATGGAGACGCAGGGACTTCGGGGGGCCCTGGCTCTTCTCCTCCTCTGCACTTTCGCGTCTGCCAGTCAGGACCTCCAGGGTAAGCCCGTCTCTGCCTCCCCTCCTTTTCCCCCCAGCCTCGCAGCAGGAAACATGTGGGCACCGGGAGAGCCCTGAAGTTGAGCAGGAGGGAAGATTGATGAAATCCTGGCCAGGGGGGCAGGAGTGAACAGCAGAGGGTAGTGGGTGAGTAGGTGAGGCCAGGGCAGAGGACTCAGGAGCTGGGTGCTAGGGCCGCCCGGCTGCGTTGGTGTCTGAGCATCTGCAGGCATTCTGGGGCCTGGGAGAGCAGGGCAAAGGTGGGCTTCTTCACCCTCCCCCACCCCCGCGCCAGCCTCCTGGCTGCCCTGGGACATGGTGGGGGTGGGGGCCCAGAGGTCTGGGCTCTCCCGGAGGTCTGGCTGTGGGATGGGCCTGTGGGTGTGGGAGAGGTAGCTGGAGCAGATGACACAGGCCCAGATTCATGACTGGCTGGAAGGGAAACCACAGATTGGCCAGGACACAGGAGGCAGAGGAGCCGGGTCCTACATTCCCGTGGGGGAGAGGCAGACAGGAGGGTTGGAGCCCTCAGGGGGCAGCTCTTCCCGTCCAAAGTGAGTGCGCTGAGCCCCCAGGATGGGAGGAGGGGCATTTGGGTGCGGAAGGAGCCAAACCCAGCAGCATAAAGAGAAACTGCTTTTCCATTTCTGCGCTGTGGGCACCAGGTGCTACTTCTGCGTGGGATCAGCACAGTGGCTCCCTTGCGCCACCTGGTGGGGGCATCTCAAGTTTGCCGGGCGCTGTTTCTGTATTTCCGAGAGCGACGGGCCTGCGGGCTCCCAGACCAGATTTAGTAGGCGCTACTGAGGGAAAGGGAGGCACGATGCCTTGTCTTCCGATAGCAACCGGGGTTGAGTTTCAAGAAGGTGACCAACGCTGGCTGGTGGCGGGCGTGGAGGCAGTGGCGAAGGACGCTCCACCCCCGAGGGCTCAGGGGAAAGGGCAGGCCTTACCTTCCGACCCGCTCACTGACCTTGATAATCTTGCCCGGCCAGTGATTGACCTGCTGACTGTGGGTGAGTCTCGGCAGATGACCGCTGTAGCAGAGAAGATCCGGACAGCCCTGCTCACGGCCGGGGACATCTACCTCTTGTCCACCTTCCGCCTGCCCCCCAAGCAGGGTGGCGTCCTCTTTGGCCTCTACTCTCGCCAGGACAACACACGCTGGCTGGAGGCCTCTGTCGTTGGCAAAATCAACAAAGGTGGACACCTCCTTTCCTGAAGTGGTGACCCCCCCCACGCCGCCTGAGCACTCTCTCATCCCCACCCCTGCATCCCTCTGAATTCTCCCCGGGCCCATCAGGCGGTGCTCAGACACCGGGGGGCACCTGGTATGGGGCGCTTAGGGGGTGCCGCAGAGGGCCGGGTCCCCAAACAGTGGAGTGAGGCCTAATCTTTGTAGGAAGCGGATGTTGCACTCGGGGCTGCCCTGGGGCGGGGTGGGGGGGCTGTCTCTGTCCTGGCAAGGGTGTGAGCAGTCCTGCAGATCCCTGGCACAATTCAGTGGGTTCAGAACCAGCTGCCACCCTAGCAAGGGACAGAGCAACCTGATGCCACTGAAGAGTAAGAAAGTCCTGGTCTTTGAACCCATTTGAAAAGCATCTGTCACGTACGAGGTGTTGAGAGATACTTAGCGGAATGAGGACGATAGGTGTGTTGCCCAGAAGAGTCGGTGTGAGACTCGGCTGGGAGGCAGGGGGTCAGGGACGGTCCCCATACTGACCCCCCACCCCCACCCCGGCAGTGCTGGTGCGGTACCAGCGGGAGGACGGCAAGGTGCACGCGGTGAACCTGCAGCAGGCGGGCCTGGCCGACGGGCGGACGCACACGGCTCTCCTGCGGCTCCGGGGGCCGTCCCGGCCCAGCCTGGCCCTGCAACTCTACGTGGACTGCAAACTGGGTGACCAGCACGCTGGGCTCCCAGGACTGGCCCCCATTCCTCCAGCAGAGGTGGACGGGCTGGAGATCAGGACCGGCCAGAAAGCTTATCTGAGGATGCAGGTGAGCGGGAAGGGAGGCCCCCGAGTTTCTGCGGAAACACTTCGCCCTGTGGGAGGGGTTGGCCGGTCCTCCCACCCCCCTCTGCTCCTGTCCCCCCAGGGCTTTGTGGAATCTATGAAAATGATTCTGGGCGGGTCCATGGCCCGGGTGGGAGCCCTGAGCGAATGTCCGTTCCAGGGGGACGAGTCCATCCACAGCGCAGGTAACACGCAGACTTCCGTTAGCTGACACTTTGGAGCCCAGATCATACCTGTGGTCTTTGTTGGCTGTCTCCTTGATTTCCCCCTTAACACTCATTCCTGGGGCTTCTGACCCTGTTACCCCAATCTTCTTCACCTCCGGGTCTGTGCTCTCCAAATAACACAGCTGTCCCCGGAGGTGTGGGTCACAGAGCTCTCCCGGGTCGGGTCCCCTGCCTACCAGGGTGGCTGGGGAACACAGAGCCGTCTGGGAGAAGACAGAAGCGCCGTGTGAGGAGTGGGAGAGGTAGCTGCTTGACCTTGGCGGCTAAGAGAAGGGTCTTGGGTCTTCGTTAGCTTTCAGTGGCAGCTGTCACCCACCAGCAGTTTCTCTGAGCTTCGCCCATCCGCCTGGTCTCCCTACAGGGACGTTCAAAGGTCCTTGCCTAAGTGCCCACTTCTCCCAGATCCGTTTAAAAAAGGACTGTGGATGGGGCGCCTGGGGGGCCCAGTCGGTTAAGCGTCTGACTTCGCCTCAGGTCATGATCTCATGGCTCGTGGGTTCGAGCCCTGCAATGGGCTCTGTGCTGACAGCTCAGAGCCTGGAGCCTGCTTCGGATTCTGTCTCCTTCTCTCTCTGCCCCTCCCCTGCTCACTCTCTCTCTCTCAGAAATAAATAAAACATAAAAAAAAAACCATTAAAAAAAAAAAAGGACTGTGGCAGTAGGAGCTGCGGGGGGCAGGGCATGCGAAAACGGAGTGGCCTGGGGGCCTGGGCCTGTTCTGGGTCACCTCTCACTTGGATCCCTGCTGGCCTGCCGGGCCGGGAGTCTCTCACCCCCCAGTGGCAGAGCTGGTGCTGCCTGCCGGTCACCGCTGCCCCCCCGCCATCCACCTGCCCGTCCTTCTTCGAAGGCCCCCCAGACCTTTGTCCCTGTCCCTCTTTTTCTTCCTCCTCCTGACCCTCTTCACGTCTCTGCCTTCTGACTGTGTTTTCTCCCCTCCAGTGACCAGCGCGCTCCACTCCATCCTAGGTGAGCGGCAGAGGGGAGGCGGGAGGGGCCAGGGGCTGGGCAGCCGCCTCCTTCAGCCAGGAGAGGGATGGGGCTTAAAGGCGGGCAGGCAGTAGTGGCGGGGGAATTGGCTTATGACCCTAAAGAGGGGCCAGGGTGGTGGCCGGGTCTCTGAGCCTCTGTGCGCCCTGGGCTCTGGCAGGAGAGCAGACCAAGGCGCTGGTCACCCAGCTCACCCTCTTCAACCAGATCCTGGTGGAGCTGCGGGCTGACATCCGAGACCAGGTCTGAGCGCACCTGCACGGGGGCGGGGGGTACAGACTGGGGGCGGGGGGTGCGAGGAGCCGACTGCCCCCCTTGTGTCCGCAAGGTGAAGGAAATGTCCCTGATCCGAAACACCATCATGGAGTGTCAGGTGTGCGGTGAGTGGGGAGTGGGGCGGGCTCCCGGCGGCCCCGTGACCGCCCCACGGTGGCGGTGCCCTGCTGCAGGGGTCTGAATGGCCGCCTCGGGGTGGCTCTGACCGGGCCTGCCCCTCAGGCTTCCACGAGCAGCGTTCGCACTGCAGCCCCAACCCCTGCTTCCGAGGCGTGGACTGCATGGAGGTGTACGAGTACCCCGGCTACCGCTGCGGGCCCTGCCCCCCTGGCCTGCAGGGCAACGGCACCCACTGCACCGACATCAACGAGGTGGGGGCGGCGGGTCTGGAGGGGCACTGACATTGGGCTGAGGGAGTCGGGAGAGGCCCCAGGAAGTGGGCTTCCCGGAGGTGGGAAGCACCACAGCCCGGGCTTTAGGACACGGGCGAGGGGGGGATCGGACCGGAAGGAAACGAGATGGGAGGGGGCAAAGCCTGTGGCCAAGACCAGAGGGCCACTGGGCAGCGCGGGGCAGTCTGGGTCGGGCTGGGAGGGCGGGAGGGGGAGGGACCTGAGGTGGGTGGGGGCCACAGGTGGAGGCGCCTGACCACCCTCCTCCACCCCCAGTGCGCCCACGCGGACCCGTGTTTCCCCGGCGCCAACTGCATCAACACCATGCCCGGCTTCCACTGCGAGGCCTGTCCCCAGGGCTACAAAGGCACCCGGGTGTCCGGTGTGGGCATCGACTACGCCCGTGCCAGCAAACAGGTCAGGTCGGGCAGCATGTGTAGACGAGGGGCTCCTGGGTGGCTCGTTGGTTAAACTGCAATTTCGGCTCAGGTCATGACCTCACAGCTGGTGGATTCGAGTTCGAGCCCTGCGTTGGGCTCTGTGCTGAGCCTGCTTCAGATTCCGTGTCTCCCTCTCCCTCTGTTCCTCCCCCACTAACACTCTGTCTCCCTCAAAAATAAATAAACATTAAAAAATTAAAAAACAAAACCAAGAACGTGTAGATGAGGTTGTGGCCTTGCAGGGCCGCCGCCCCGGGGGACACGGGGTCCTGGTGCTAACACTGGTTTGGGGTCTGGGCTTCGGGTCAGTGTTCACGAGGAGATCGTCATCCATCTGTCCCGTCAGGTCTGTCAGGACGTCGATGAGTGCAGCGACGGCAACAACGGCGGCTGTGACCCCAACTCCATCTGCACCAACACCGTGGTGAGCTGAGCCCCCGGGCGTGCGCGAACCCCCGCCCCCTCCGCTTTGCTCGCCCCGCGTGTTCCCCGCACGGCCCGCTTCTCACTGTGACCCCCAAGCCCGGCCCCCCCGAGCCTCAGTCTGCTCACCCGAAGGCTGTCAGGGGGACCTGAGGGACGTGACCGACCCCGGGGGCCCGGAGCAGGGAATGCGACCCCACGCGGCCGCTCTCGGGGCACCTGGCGGCCGGCCCTCCTCCCCCAGCCCCTCCCCCAGCCGAGCCGAGGCTCTCCCTGCTCTCAGGGCTCCTTCAGGTGCGGCCCCTGTCGCCTGGGCTTCGTGGGCAACCAGAGCCAGGGCTGCGTCCCGGCGCGCACGTGCCACAGCCCAGCCCACAGCCCCTGCCACGTCCACGCGCACTGTCTCTTCGAACGCAACGGGGCGGTGTCCTGCTCGGTGAGCCAGGCCTGGGGTGCGGGGGGAGAAGGGAGAGTCGGGAGAGCGGAGCGGGCCGGGGGCCTGGGCGGGGCCTGCAGGGGGAGGGAGGGGCCCGGGCCCGGGGGGCGGGGCGTGGGCGGCGGCCCCGCCCCTCACCCCGCCCGCCCCGCCCCGTCGCGGCAGTGTAACGTGGGCTGGGCCGGGAACGGGAACGTGTGCGGGACCGACACGGACATCGACGGCTACCCGGACCAGGCCCTGCCCTGCATGGACAACAACAAGCACTGCAAGCAGGTGTGGGGCGGGCGGGGGCGCCCAGGCCGGGGCAGGTGTGGGGCGGGCGGGGGCGCCCAGGCTGGGGCCGCAACCCACGCAGCGTCTTTCTCCTCGGATCTCTAGGACAATTGCCTTTTGACCCCCAACTCTGGGCAGGAAGATGCTGATAACGACGGCGTGGGGGACCAGTGTGATGACGATGCTGATGGCGACGGGATCAAGAATGTGGAGGTGCCTCCTAGCGCCGTCCCTTCCTGCGCCCCTGCTCCCCGCCGCGCCTTGCCCCGAGACCCCGCCCCCCACTGGTCCCTGGAAGCTCTCCAGGAAGGGCCCCAGAACTGCTGGGGGGGGGCACAAGTGGCTCATGTGGAGGCCCGGCGGGTGGCCGGCGGGATGGGGGAGGCCAGCGGTGCAGAGGAAGCCTGACCCGTGCCCTCCCGCCCCAGGACAATTGCCGGCTCTTCCCCAATAAGGACCAGCAAAACTCAGACACAGATTCCTTCGGGGACGCCTGTGACAACTGCCCGAATGTTCCCAACAATGACCAGAAAGACACGGACGGCAACGGGGAAGGGGATGCCTGTGACAACGACGTGGACGGGGACGGTGCAGGATGGGGCTGAGGGGGCCGGGCGGGGGCTGGGGGCCCGTGAGCCTTCGGATGCAGGTGGGCGCGAGGGGCAGCTAGGAAGGTGGAGACAGGAGACCGGCAAGCAGCGGGGTCAGGGGGAGCACGAGGAAGGGGGCAGGGGTGCAGCCAGAGTTCCCGAGCAGCCTCGTCTCCGGGCTTTCACCGACCTGGAGGAGAGCACGACACGTCCTAGTGACAGCTGGGTGCCACCCCGTATCTTATAGGCATCCCCAACGGACTGGACAATTGCCCTAAGGTCCCCAACCCCCTGCAGACAGACAGGGATGAGGACGGGGTGGGAGATGCCTGCGACAGCTGCCCCGAGATGAGCAATCCTACCCAGGTACAGGGGTGGGGGCGGGGCTGGGGGGAGCGGGGGCTGGGTGCCAGCCCTTCAGAGGGGAAGCGGTCCAGCCATCCTCTTGAGTTACCAAGAGACGGTGAGAACTGGCCCCTCTCCCGCAGACAGACGCGGACAGCGACCTGGTGGGGGATGTCTGTGACACCAACGAGGACAGGTAGGTTGGCCAAGAGCTAGACGGTCACACGGGGCTTCGTCTGCTCTCCTCTAGCACGTCCGCAGTTTCCTGTGTGCTTAGCCTTGACCGTCCTCCGCTACCGAGCAGGTCTTCACTCCCTCAGACTTCACCTCAGCTGGGTGACGGCAGCCGGTGTGGCTGAGCGAGGGTGCACCCCAGATGCCACGCGGCGCAGAGGGGATGGATGTGGTGCTTTCAGAGCCCTTATTTGGTGCCTATTCTGGGCAGCGATGGGGATGGACATCAGGACACCAAGGACAACTGCCCACAGCTGCCCAACAGCTCCCAGCTGGACTCGGACAATGACGGCCTCGGAGATGAGTGTGACGGGGACGATGACAACGACGGGGTCCCAGATTACGTGCCTCCTGGTCCTGACAACTGTCGCCTGGTTCCCAACCCCAATCAGAAGGACTCAGATGGTAAGGCTGGAGTCCCACATAGGGCTGGGCTGGTGCGGGCTCTGCCCAGGGAGGGGGGTGGCGCTGCCTCGGGGCGCCGGCCAGGCCTTCCTGAGCACCTAGCCTCGCTCTGGCCTCACTCTGTGCAGGCAATGGCGTTGGTGACGTGTGTGAGGATGACTTTGACAATGATGCGGTGGTCGACCCCCTGGACGTGTGCCCCGAAAGTGCGGAGGTGACCCTGACGGATTTCCGGGCCTATCAGACCGTCGTCCTGGATCCTGAGGGTGATGCCCAGATTGACCCCAACTGGGTGGTGCTCAACCAGGTACTGGGGCAGTGGGCCGGGCAGGTGCTATCAGACCAGACCGCCAGGTGGGGCCTGGCGGGGGCCGGGGTGGGGGGTTGGTCAGCGCACCTGGATCAGGGCTTCCTTACTGCACACCACCAGGGCATGGAAATCGTTCAGACCATGAACAGTGACCCCGGCCTGGCAGTTGGTATGTAAGGGACGCCCAGCTCAATAATTTCCAAACGCAGGAATCCTCCAGGGGTGGACGGTGGGGGCCAAGCTGGCCACACGCACGGCAGGCGTCCCATCCCACCCCTGGCCCACAGTGGGCCACCGGTAGCTCTGCCGGCCCTGACGTTGACCCCACCCACACCCAGGATACACAGCCTTCAACGGTGTGGACTTCGAAGGCACCTTCCACGTGAACACGGTGACGGACGACGACTACGCGGGCTTTGTCTTCAGCTACCAGGACAGCGGCCGCTTCTACGTGGTCATGTGGAAGCAAACCGAGCAGACGTACTGGCAGGCCACGCCCTTCCGGGCTGTCGCCCAGCCGGGGCTGCAACTCAAGGTCTGGCAGCTGCCCAGACTCCCCAGACCCTTGGGCCCCTTCCCAGCCCCCCCAGCCCCCACCGCGTGAGTGGGAACCCAGTTTCCCATGTATCTGGCCAGGAGGTTGGCTCCCGGGGGGCAGGGGGTGGGGGAGCCCTTCAGGCTGTTCCCCCGCCCACCTTGACTTCCTCTGCCACCTGCTCTTACCAGCCTGTGGTCCTGGTCCGTGGCTGTGGCTGACAAGCTGTCTTCCCCGATCCCCTCCAGGCAGTGACATCGGTGTCCGGCCCGGGCGAACACCTCCGGAATGCCCTGTGGCATACAGGCCACACCCCGGATCAGGTGCGACTGCTGTGGACGGACCCCCGGAACGTGGGCTGGCGGGACAAGACCTCCTACCGCTGGCAGCTGCTGCACCGGCCTCAAGTGGGCTACATCCGGTGAGGGAAGGGGGCGGCAGAGCCTCTGAGGCCCGGCCCCGCCTTCCCTTCTCCTTTAGCTGGGACTCCCCGGACTGCCCTGAGCGCTCGCTCAGTGCCCTGGGCCAGGACTGGGCGCTGCTCTCTCTTCCCTTTCACCACAGACGAGCCGCCTCAGCCCCGCCCTCCTCCACGGCAGGCAGCCTGGGCTCTGGTGCGGGCGCTGCAGGAGGGAGACCGTGGTGGGCGAGTCCTTCCTTCTCCAGGCTCCGTGTTCCCCTCTGGGAAATGGGGACATCTTTGGGAGCCTCTAAGCCGCAGGCCAGTCTGCGGAGAGGCCCGTCACATGCAGCCCCTTCCGTGCTGCATCCCAGGAGCTGCCCCGTCTGTGTCTGACCTGGAGGGAGGGTCATCATTTGCCGAAGAGTAAACCGAGGCCCAGAGGGCACATCTCCTGGTCGGGAGCTAAGGCTTCTGGGTTTGGTGCCGGTGCCGTGTGCACGAGCGCACATCTCCTAGTCGGTGGGGATGACCGATGGCAAGGGCCCAGGATCCGGGGACGCGGGTCGGTTCCCCTTTAAGGTGCCTGGGGCTGCAGGGTGCCAGGGCAGGGGGTGAGGGAGGGTGGACTAGAGCCTGGGAAGCGGGTGACTTCACCCCCCAGCCCATTGTGCTCATTGTCATGACAACCCAATCCTCGCTTGGAATGCGGCTGGTGCTTTGAGATGCAAAGGGGGCGGACAAAGAGGCAGGGGCCCCAGGCCTGAGAAAAGCACCCCCCGTCCCTCCCCTTTCCTTCATCCCTCCCCCTCCTTCCGTTCTCTCTCAGGCCCGGTGAGCTCAAGGGGGGTTGGGGATGAGCAGGGCCTGGCCTTGATGGCCCAGTGCCCCCTGGGCGCCCTCGCACCAATGGACGCCCCTGCCCTGGACAGGGTGAAGCTCTACGAGGGTCCTCAGCTAGTGGCGGACTCGGGGGTGATCATTGACACGGCCATGCGAGGGGGGCGCCTCGGGGTCTTCTGCTTCTCCCAAGAAAACATCATTTGGTCCAACCTCCAGTATCGATGCAATGGTGAGGCTCTAGACCCGGATCCGTCTGACCTTCTGGCTCCGGTGGGAGAGTCCCATCTTCTGACCTTAGCGGCCCCTCCTCCCGCAGACACCGTGCCGGAGGACTTCGAGCCATTCCGGAGGCAGCTGCTGCAGGCGAGAGCGTGAAGAGTCCGCCGCCGGATTCAGAATCCTGGTTTCTGACCCTTTGGCCTCGGGGTCCATCCTGGAGACCCTCGGGTCTAATCTACAGCCGCTCAGCCAAACACAGACCCTCCTCCGGCACCGGCGGGAGTCCAGTCCCAGAAGGGTGGTGACCCCACCGTTCAGGAGATGGGAGTTTTCGGGGGGTACTTCTCAGGCACTGACCCCAGGAAGGATCCCAGCACGTTGCCATAAAGTTCCAGTGGTTTTCTAAGCCAGTGCGTGGTGCTTATTTTAGGGGTTTTCAAGGATAGTGTGGGGCGCAGGGGGTAAGGAGGGGGGCTGGTAGGATGAAAGTTAGAGATGTAGGGGACGTTTGGGGCCTGGTGGAGGAGGACGGTGCCGGGCGGAGCCAGGTGAAGGATGAGGGGCTGGTCCGAAAATAGCTTCGGTCCTTACTCACGGTGGCAGCGGCGACACTCCGGTCTATCTTAGGTGGTCCGGATCGAGAGCCAGGTCGGCTGGAGCTGGCCCGCTCGGGGTGGGGGGGGCCGGGGGGCCGGAGGGGCCGGAGGCCGGGACGAGTGCAATATTGGCGGGGGAAGGAACAACACTGCACCGCGTCCCGTCCCTCCCGCCCGCCCGGGGCCCGGGGTCCCGCTCCGCACCGCTTGCAGCCGGGCCAGCCCCAGGGCCGGGGTCGCGCCGGGGAGTCGGGTCCACCTCGAAAGCCCGAGAGCTGGCGCCCGGGCGAGGGGCCGGGGACGGCCGGGGGGCGGCCCGGAAAGCCGCTTTCCGACACCCGGCCGTTGCGCGCGCTTGCTCTTTAAATACTCGGAGCGCGCGGCGCGCAGCCGTCGCCATGGGGACGCGTGTCCCGGCAACCGGGCTGAATGGCTGTTGCCCGGCAACGCCGGGGCAGAAGTTTTGGGGCCGCCCACCCCGAGGCCCGCGCCTTCTCCGGAGAGGGGGCGGGCGGGGGGCTTCCGCGGCCCTCGGGCCTCCGCGCGGAGCCGCGTCCCGTTCGCCGCCGCCCCGAGGGGCTGTGAAGGCTCCTCTTCCAGCCTGTTCCGCGGCGACTGAGAACGGTTTTCCTAGTGCGGGCGCCACCGGGGGGATGTAACCTCCGGGGGGGCCGGCGCCCCCGCTCCACGTGCGCTGCGCCCAAACCTTTCCGCCTTCGTTCCTCTCGCCCCTCCTCCCCGTGGCCCAAGCACGCAGCCTCCCGTACAGCCCCGGTCACCACCCTGTGCCCGGCTGCCCCCTAACGCCACCCTGGGCCCCGAGATGCCCTTCTGTGGCCCCACCCACTCTCCGCCGGCGTGCGTCACGACCTGCCCCGTCTCCCCTCCCACATTCCGCCGTCCGCTCCCACATACCTGGGCGCCCCTTCCTCGTGCCTCAGGACCCCACCCCCCCGAGCGCCGCCTCCGGCGGACGCCGCCTCAGCCCCTCCGTGGGGGAAGCGGAGCGACCCTGCCCTCCGCCCCCGACCTGCGCGCCCCCGCCCCTCGGGCCGCTCTCGGGCACGCCGCCCCCTCCCGCGACCCGGGCGCCCGGGGTTCCCGCGCGCCGCCGCCAGGCCCCCGGGGCCGCCAGGGGGCAGGAGAGCCCCGCCCGCCGCGAGGCGGAGCACCGGGCGGGAGAGACCCAGGGGTCGCGCGGAGCCTTCCTCCCCGCCCCCTCCTCGGGAGGGTCCAGGCGGGAGCGCGGCCGCGGCAAGTCGGGCAGGGGCGGGGGCTGCGGCTGCCGGTGGATCTGCGGGCGGAACCGGGCCGGGAGCGGCGATTCCGGGAAGGGGCGGGGGGAGGGCGTCCAAAACTGGCCCCCGGCCCACCCTTTCCCGCGCCTGCTCGCTCCTCGCCAGCCCCCGCGGTGCGGCTTCAGGGGGCCCGATGAGAATGGGGGCCGCGGTGAGGGGCGCGCGGGTGAGCTTTCCCGGCCTGCGGTGCGAGACCCAAGCCCAGCCCACTTCCTCTGCCCCTTCTCTCACCTCGGCGGTTGCCTTGAGGCTAAACCTAGAGCCAAGGGGACCCAGGTCCTCGATTCCCCCCGCCTCCCCACACCCCTGCTCCTCTTCTGGAGCCGGGGGTGGCGGTGCTGGGAGAGCCCGCGGGGTGTCAGAGGGTGGGGCGATCGGAGCCCACGTACCCCACCTGAGGGGCAGGCGCGCTGCGGAGGAGGCGGCAGGGGCGGGGGCGGGGCCTTGTCACCTGTCACCTGCTCCGGCTGAGCCCAGGGCGGGCCGGGGACCGGTATAAAGCAGCAGGAGCCACCGCGCCGCCGAGCCTCGGCGAGTCTGTCCCGCCCCCTCCCACGCAGCTGCCACCGCCATGGCCCGGCGCGCCCGGGCCGCTCTCTTCCTCCTGCTCCTGGAGCTGCTCCTGCCGCCGGGTGAGGGTGCCCGCTGGGGAGGGGCTGCCTGGCTCCTGCGGTCTTCGCAGCGTTTGCGCGGGTTCTCTGTCCTCACAGGTGGCGCCCCGGGCGCCCAAGCTGCAGGCGGGGGTGGCCCAGGCTGTGCCAGAGTAAAGGGGGGAGGCCAGGGGCAGACAGCAGACAGGCCCGAGCCCCGGGGAGCCCGTGGGGGCACCTGAGGAGAAGTCTGGGGAGGTGGGGGGAGTCAGGAGACACAGGTCTTAGGGGAGGACAGCTAGGGGCAGGGGTGTGGGGAGAGGGGAGGCTGCCAGCCAGGAAGGGGAGGAGGGCCTGACCAGGGTTTGGCCTGCTCGGAATCTCTCTGTGCCATTACTTCTCAGGAAGCCGAAGGGTGTCTTTCCTCCTTGTTCTGATTTGTCCCCCAACTCAAACCTGTCACCTCAACCTCTTACACTTGTCACTGCAGCCCAAGACGCCGCTGACCCCTCGTCCCTGGTCAACAGCTCTACTGCAAGCTTGCCCTCCAACCCAGTACCCCCTCATACCTCGTCCCTGACCACCACCGAGCCCTCGACCCCGACCACCACCGACCCCTCAACCCTGACCACCACTGACTCGACTGTGACCACCACCAACCCCTCGACCCTGACCACCAATGGCACCTCGTCCCCGACCACCACCGACCCCTCGACCCTGACCACCAATGGCACCTCGTCCCCGACCACCACCGACCCCTCGACCCTGACCACCAATGGCACCTCGTCCCCGACCACCACCGACCCTCCCTGACCACCAATGGCACCTCGTCCCGACCACCACCCCCTCGACCCTGACCACCAATGGCACCTCGTCCCCGACCACCACCGACCCTCGACCCTGACCACCAATGGCACCTCGTCCCCGACCACCAACCCTTGACCCTGACCACCAATGGCACCTTGTCCCCGACCACCACTGACCTTTCGACCACCAATGGCACCTCGTCCCCGACCACCAATGGCACCTCGTCCCGACCACCAACCCCTTGACCCTGACCACCAATGGCACCTTGTCCCCGACCACCACTGACCTTTCCACCACCAATGGCACCTCCGTCCCCGACCACCAATGGCACCTCGTCCCCGACCACCAACCCCTTGACCTAACCACCAATGGCACCTCGTCCCCGACCACCAATGGCACCTCGTCCCCGACCACCAATGGCACCTCATCCCCGACCACCAACCCCTTGACCCTAACCACCAATGGCACCTCGTCCCCGACCACCAATGGCACCTCGTCCCCGACCACCAATGGCACCTCGTCCCCGACCAACAATGGCACCTCGTCCCCAACCACAAATGGCACCTTGTCCCCAAGCACCACGGGCACCTCGTCCCCCACCAGCAGCCCCGCCAGCCACAGCGCCAGGACCACCACCAGCACCACTAACCACAGCGTGGAGACTGCCACCTCCTCCGATCATAAGACTTCTCCCCAGGTGTCCATTAGGATCT
This sequence comes from Proteles cristata cristata, assembly GCA_017311185.1. Lineage (NCBI taxonomy): Eukaryota > Metazoa > Chordata > Mammalia > Carnivora > Hyaenidae > Proteles > Proteles cristata. Next base: position 86,292 of record JAESUZ010000925.1, read on the forward strand.
CCTTTTTCTTCCTGTCCTTTTCCATTTCGAACCTCCAGTTTAACTCTTGTCTGGAAGATCCCAACACCAGCTACTACCAGCAGCTGCAGAGAAACATTTCCGAGTGGGTGAGTGGCTACCTCTTCTCTGTTCTGCCCCCCCAGCGGCAGCCCCCCAGCGGGCTGAATGGTTGGCATCAGGCCTTAGCCCTTCCCTTCTCACCCCAGTTTTTGCAGAGTTATACACAGGAGGATTTTCTGGGTCTCTCTAACATCAGGTTCAGGTACAGTTCTGGGTGTGGGCCCTGCGAGGAGGGCGGAAGTTGCCGTGAGTGTGGTGAGGGCTGGCGCACTCGCAGCTGGGGGATTGCCGGTCCAGAAGCCGCCACTCCCGGCTGAGTTGCCCTTTCCCTGTGACCAGGCCAGGCTCCGTGGTGGTGGAAGCCATCCTGGCCTTCCGACAGGGCACCACCAGCGCCCTCGACGTGAAGGCACAGCTTGAAGAGCACAAGGCAGAAGCAGCAGAGAAATATGGCCTGTCCATCTCGAGTGTCAGGGGTGAGGCCGCCGCCCCCAGGGCCCCTCAGTCCCACCCCAGGGCTCCAGCTCTTCCCCAGGGAACTGGTGGAGGAGGGTCGCTTCTGTCGGGAGAATATTCTGATCGCTGCTCTTCCTTTCAGCACGAGACTCTTCAGACGCCTCGATTCCTCCCTTTGTTCAGTCTGGGCCGGGGGTACCTGGCTGGGGCATCGCCTTGCTGGTGCTGGTCTGCGTCCTGCTGGCGCTGGCCGTCGTCTACCTCCTCGTCCTGGTAAGTGCGTGGCCTCGCGCCCTGGCCGGAGCTGCCCGGCTGGAAGGAACCCCACGGCCCCCCCCTCCCAAATCCTGTTTCTCCAGACCGTGTGTCAGTGCCGCCGAAAGAACTGTGGGCAGCTGGACCTCTTTGCAACCCGCGATGCCTACCACCCTATGAGCGAGTACCCCACCTACCACACCCACGGGCGCTACGTGCCCCCCGGCAGCACCAGGCGCAGCCCCTACGAGGAGGTGAGGCCGGGCCTCACGGTGCTGGGCTGGCCAGGGGGTGCTGGAAGGCTGCTCGCAAAGCCCAGAGAACTTAGGCGAAGGAAACGGTGGTGCAAAGGAAGGGAAGGAAGCGGCACAGGGCCTGGAGAGCACGGGGTCAGAGGGCAGAGGCCGCCTTGGGAGGAAGGGGACTCCCAGAGAGTGTCCCCACTACCAGCCTTTCAGAGGCAGCATTCGCTGCTCTGCTGAATGGGGATCCCAGACATGAAACGGGTGAGGCGCCATGTCCAGGGGGGCCCTTGCTGCGGGGACTCACAAAGGAAGGAGCCCCCCGTGCCCCCCGTGGCTCCTAAGAGTAGAGGGCAGATTGGGAAAGGCTGGCAGGAAGGGGGGGTGAGAAGTCTCATCAAGGGCGCCCTGGGCTTCTTGGCGTCTTGGGAAGCAAGGACCCCTCCTCCTCCTCTCCTGGCTTCCTCTCCAGGACCTAGTCAATAATTACTCCGGCCACCGGGGCGGGAAGGCCACTCCAGGTGGGGGAGGGGAGTTTCCTTTCTTGACCCCGGTTTCCTTCCCCAAGGGACTTCCTTCTCCCAGTTGGACAGAGACACACAGACACCTGCTGGGGCGGGAGGAACAGGGATGGAAGGAGAAGGGGGCGGTCGGGGAGGGCAGAGGGGCTGCTGAGAGCCAAGGCAGGGAGTGAAGGGGAGGGAGAGGGAGGAGGAGCAGGCCCCTGTTTACAGTCCCCGGGCTGGGCTGCCCCGGTTCCCGGCAGGTGCTCTTCCAATTAACCCTTTGAGAGTTAGTCTCTGGACCTATTTCCCCGGCCTGGAGTGTGACCCAGGAGCTCCAGGGAGGCCCTTTCTCAGCCTGGTCCCCTCCCCCACCAGGTGTCTCCAGGCAACGGCGGGGGCAGCCTGGCCTACCAGAACCCCGCAGCCACCTCTGCCGACTTGTAGGGGCGCGCTCCCTCTCCCCGGCGCCTCACTGCCAGAGTCCTCTCCGGTCGCCTCCGTTCTGGGCTCACGAGCCTGAGTTCAGCTGGGGGCTCACGGGCCCCACCACGTCCCCCCACCCATCTCAGCCCTGCCGAAGCCAGTCGGAGTGCCCTGGGGACCAGCCCTGGACCGTGGCTCCCAGGAAGACGGGCCCGGAAAGCCCTGTGGGGGAAGTTGGCTGAATAAAACGTGGACCTCCTCTGTGCTGTCTGCCAACTTTGGGTCTGTCATCTGTGGCCTCTCGTGACCATCTGTGACCCGTAGATGGAGGTGCAGAATGAGGAGGGGGCCTGGAAGGGGTCTTTGCAGGAGATGGGCCGGGGCGGGGAAGGCAAGCGGTGGGGTCTGGAAGGCAGAAGCCGTGGCGAGGAGATGACAGAGGAGATAACTCAGGCATGGGTCACCTCTTCCCATCCCTGGAGGCACAAGAGGAAGGAGGAAACGAAACTGAGGCGGTGGCTCCCAGGCCAGTGTGACCCGGCTCCGCGCGGCTCCGCCCGCGGCCCTCCGCTCCCCTCTCCTGGGCTGGGGGCTGGGGGCGGCCACGCCCTCGCCTCCCCTCGCCTCCCCTTGGCTCGGTGCCCCTGGCGGCGCTATTCTTAGCTGCTCGGGTGTGAAGTAAGCCCCTGGGCAGCGATAGTGTGAGCAGAGTCAACAGGGCCACCTGATAAGCTGCATCGGATCCGGAGGCGCTGGCGCCAGGCCCGGCCCCCTCCCTGGCCAGTGGGTCGGCTCCTGCGCCCGGGAATGGGGAAGGAGTTCTGGTTCCCTGACCCCTTCAGGCCCAGGCATGGTGCCTGCTGTCTCACCACGTACCCGGGGCCTGGGCGCCCCCCGCCAGGGCCCCCAAAGGTGGCTCCCTGAAGACGACCCGCATCCCGGGCCTGAGCGGGAGCTGGTGTGGCACCAGCTGGGGGGCTGGGAGCACCGGGCCAGGGACCTCCTCCCCGCAGGCACCCCTGCTCTGAGCCCCAGCGGAGCACCCTGGACCCTTCCCACCTGCTCCACCCAGCACAGAAACGAAAGGAATGGAAGGCAGAGATGTGCCCGGCATCACAGTTTATTGTTTATAAACCATGAAAATAACAGCTGTTGCTCGGCACAGGCCTGGCAGTGCCCACTGCAGGGACGCGGCAGCGGGCCCCCGAGCCTTGCCTGGCCCACCCTGCTGGGGACACCCAACCCCAGCTGGGGCCCCAAGGGAGACTTGGCACATTGGCGTGGGTGCGGGACAGGGCGATGCATGCAAGAGAGAGACGGGGAAATACGGGCATGCGGCAGAGGGGCGTGGGGACCCCAACACGTAAATGGGATGACGGGGTCTCCTCCCCTCACCAGGCGGCGCCGGGGCAGCGTCTGGCCAAAAAAGCCTGCCCGCGCCAAGGCTGTAGTTCAGAACTGATGGGGCGGGGGGCTCGGCAGGGCAGGGCACAGACGGCAGACCGGGGGTCATGCCCAGAGCTCCAGGTGCCGTCCCTCCCGGGAAGCCCAGGGAGAGGGACGGGGAGGGGGCCCCTTCCGCGACTTGGGGGAGAGGCCAAGGGCAGGGGGTGGGGCAGAGGCTTGGCGGGGGCTGGAGAGAACGGGGACATCTAGGAAGGTGAGCAGAGGGCAGTGCCCTGGTGGAGAGAAGGCCCCAGGAATACGCAGATGTGGGGTCAGGGGCAGGAGGAGTGCGGGGAGGGGGGACAGCTGTCAGAGATACCCCGGCTCCAGCAGGCCCGGGGACCGGGACGGGCAGGCGGCGCGGGTCAGTCCAGCTTGGCAAAGCCCCCGATGGTGACCTTCCTCTCGGGCTTGGTGCCCACGGGCTCCTGCAGCTGCACGGCCCCGCCCCCGATGAAGCAGAAGGCGGGGCACACGGGCCCCGAGCAGTCCAGGGGGCACTCCAGGAGCCCGCGGAAGGACACGGCGTCCAGGAAAGACACGCGGCCCCGCTCGTAGTCCAGGCAGATGCCCAGGCGGGGCGGCAGGGGCACCGTACAGCTGGCCGCGGGGCCGTCCCGCCCCGTCAGCCCCGCCGTGGAGCCGGCGGCCGCCCCCAGCAGGACCTTGCCCATGCCGATGGTCAGGAACGCGAAGGGCGGCGAAGCCTCCACGGTGGCGTCCTCGGCTCCGCTGTCATGTCCGCTGTCGGGGTCGTACCTGCGGGACAGGTGGGTGTTGGCAGCGGAGGGAGGAAGCGGGGCATGGGGGGGGGGGGCGAGGGCCAAGGGCTGAGATGGCAGACTGGATGGGATGTTGGGGAGTGAGTGGCCGAGAGGACCGATCGGGGCCGTGTCGCAAACGCAGGGGTCAGAAGGTGGGGCTGGGGGCCAAGGCCACCAGGAAAGTAGTGTTGAAGGAAAGGACACTGGTGTCAGAGGCAGGGGAGAAGGAGGTGAGGACTGAGCCCCAGGAGCCAGGAAGGTGCTGAGGAGGGCAAGGGGGTGACATGCTGGCAGGGGGCTCAGGGAAGGTTCGAGAGCGTTGAGAGGGCTCCGTGACTGAGGAGCTGGGGAGAGGAAGGCCGTCAGGGAGGCAGGTGTGGGAAGAGAGCTGGGGTGGAGGGTGCGGGCTGGGGTGCACTGCGGAGAAATGGGGTGTTTAGGGACAGAGTGCGGGGAGAAAGGGCTGGGGAGGCAGACGCGTGGGGGATGGTAACGGCGTGGGCAGGAGAGGGGTGCAGGCGGAATGTTAAAGGCAGCGCTTCGGGTGCTGAGAACAATGCGGTGAAGGAGGTGCTGGGGAGGGTGGGTTTCGTGGACGCAGCAGGTGGAAAGGGGGGGTTGGGAGGTGCGGAGGTCGGACAGGTGGCGAGGAGGCCTGGGGGACAGCTGGAAGCAGGTGCACGGCCCCTCTCCTCACACCCCTTTCCACAGCCACACACCCCTCCAAAACCCAAGCCTCCACACCCTGCGGCCTCCCCCCGCCCCACCCGCCTGGCATCCCTGCCCCTAACTCCGCCTGCCACCCCCATCCTGTGCCCGGCTCCCCCGCCCCCGGGCCCCGCACCCCCCCTCCCAGAGGCCTGACCTGGGGCTGATCACGTCCGGGGCGCCCTGGAAGCTCTCCTGAAGCTTGCTCTCCAGCCCGACGCCCACCTTGACCAAGTAGGAGGCTGGGTCCACCGCACAGGCCCAGTAGCTGCGGCCCTGGGTCACGGCCACGTCTCCCAGGACCACATCCACGCTCAGGTGGCAGCCGGTGAGCAGCCGCTCGGCGGCCAGCAGCAGGGGCAGCCCCGGAACACTGCGCACCGCCCGCTGGTCCTTGCTGATGGCCAGGCGCTCCCGGCTTGTGCCCCATCGGCCATCCAGGAAGAAGTGCAGGACTGCAGCGAGGGAGGTGACAGAGGAGGGACTTCAGGGACAGGACACGGGGGAAGGGGGGTTCCAGGACGTGGAACGAGCTGCCAAGGGCCGGGCAGGGGCTCCAGGGACCAGGGCCTGGAGAACCACCACGGGTGGCATGAAGAGAAAAGAAAGGGGCATCCCAAATGGGCATGGGGCCCCAAAAGAGTTTTAGGGGTGACCAGTGAGCCCAGAAACCTGCCTTCCACACCCAGTTGGCCTGCAGCGCCTCCTCCTGGCCGTCTTCTATGGCCGTTCACCCCAGAGCCCCCACTACCACTCCGCCCCCCCCACCAGACCCACACCTTCCAGCCCACACTACGGTGCTCACACTTGGCCGGACCCCCCGCGTGGGTGGTGATGCTCCTGGATTCCACCTACGCCCCAGGAGCCAGACTGTTTTCTGGAGTCACTGTCCCCACACTTACTACTGGGAACTGACCTCGCTGCCTTCTCGTGGCAATAATACTGCTATTGTGCCTACGGGGGAAGGACCTGAAGTTCAGAGAGGACAAGACTTCCCAAAGCCACCGCTGGCAAGGGGCAGAGCCGGGATCTGAATCCAGGCGGTCTAGCCCTGGAGCTGGTGAGCACGGCCCACTGTGACATCAGCGGCCCCTGGGTACCCCGCGCGCTTCGGAGCCACACGGCCCCCACCCGGCACCCCCCGCGCTTCGGAGGCCACACGGCCCCCACCCGGCACCCCCCGCGCTTCGGAGGCCACACGGCCCCCACCCGCACCTCCGCGCGGGAGGCCACGGCCTCACCCGGCACCCCGCGCTGAGCCACGGCTCTCACCGGCACCCCGCGCTGGCCACACGGCCTCACCCGGCACCCCCAAGACACGGCCCCCACCCGGCACCCCGCGCGCTTCGGAGCCACACGGCCCCCACCCGGCACCCCGCGCGCTTCGGAGGCTGCCCGGGGTCGCTCACCGGGCGCGGGGGGCGTGTGCAGGTGCACGTCCTCGCTGTACTCGCCGTAGCCGGCCTTGTTGCAGCCCCGCACGCGCAGCACGTACACGGAGCCCGTGTCAGGGTTCTCAAGCAGGGCGCTGGTACCCCTCACCTCCTCCCGCCGCTGCCAGCGGGTGGGGCCCGGCTGGGCGGGCACATCGGTGCGCCGGAATTCGATGGTGTAGTGCCAGGCGGGCGGCGAGTGGGGGGGCAGTCGCCAGCACAGGAATATCTGGTCGTAGGCGAAGGTGCGCTGGGTGTCGATGACCGGAGCCTCGGGCACTGTGGGAAGAGATAGCGGGGGTCAGTGGGGGCCTGGTCACGGGCATGGCATGGAGGGTGGGCAAGGGAAGGGAAAGCAGCGGGGGGCCGGGGGGGTGAGTGTGGGTGAGGGGGAGCTGCGGAGAAGGCCGTGTGGGGGCCGGGGGCCGGGCAGGGGCGTCATGCCCGTCCCGCCTGCCCTTCTCTCGCTCTGGCCTTAGGTCAGTTGCTTCCCTTCTCTGGGCCTCAGTTTCCTCCTCTGTCAGAAAAGGTATTAGACCAGATGGGGACCCTTCTTTCTATGAACTTTTTTAGTCTACAAATCAAGGGGAGTCCAGGGAAAGGCAGGCAAAGGCCACTGGAACCCAGGCTACACAGGGCGCAGGTCAGGAGGAGGGGCAGGGCGGGAGGGGGACAGATGCGAGAGAGTCCGCCCAGCGGAGAGCAGGGGACGGGGAGGGTGAGCGAGAGTGTGACAGCGGCAGGGTGGAGGCTGGAGGGGAAGAGGAGGCTAGTAAAGGGGGCGAGGGCTGGAGGCCGGGAGGCCAGGGGGAAGGGGCTGGGCGGGAGCCTGAGGCAGGCAGAGAGAGACAGAGGGCGCTGGGGGCACTGAGGCAGGGCAGGGGAGGAAGCGAGGGGCGGGCCGAGCTGTGTGGGGGCGGCAGGGCAGGGGCCCCGGGGCAGGGCCGCTGACTTGCCTGGGGTGCTCCGGAGCAGAGTCCGCGGTGGCCACACAGCCTACAAACAAAGAGAGGGAGAAGCAGCGCTGAGCGCGGTGTGGCCCGGGCTGGGGGGCGGCGGGGAGGGGCGGCTAGGCCGGGCTGGGGGGCGGCGGGGAGGGGCGGCTAGGCCGGGCTGGGCGGGAGGCCGGGACGACCCGGTGTGCACTGCCCCCCCGGGCCCGCTGCTGGGGGGTGGGGGGGAGGGCGCTAATGGGGCACGGGGCCTGGCCACCTCCTCACCTCGCAGAAAGTTAAGCTCCGTCAGCAGCTTCATCTCACGCCCCACGTCCAGCTGACAGTGGCGGAAGGAGGAGCTGGCGGCCGGCCGGAAGGTCTGCAGGGCCTCGGTAGCTCGGGCGATCCTGCGATGGGGCGGGCAAGGGTCAGCCGAGGCCATCCGGGCAGCCGCTCCGCCCCTCGGCTCGGCCCTACCTGGGCCTAGAGCCTCGGCCGCCCTGCAGGCAAGCCGGGTGCCAGGTCGGCCTGGTCCGGTGTAAAGCCTGGGGACCCATCTGTCTGTGGGGCGGCCCCTCAAGCACCATCTGCACACTGGCTGCACCCCTGCATCTGTCGGTGGGGCGGCCCCTCACACACCATCCTCGCATCGGCTGCACCCCTGCATCTGTCCGTGGGGAGGCCCCTTGCACACTGTCCCCGACACCAGCTGCACTCTTGTGGCTGTCTGTGGGGCAGCCCCTCCCCAACACCGGCTGCACCTCTGCATCTGTCGGTGGGGAGGCCCCTCACACACCGTCCCTGACACCGGCTACACCCCTGCAGCTGTCTGTGGGGTGGCCCCTCGCAGACCCTTCCTGACACTGGCTGCACCCGTGTCTGTCCGTGGGACAGCAGCCCACACACCATCCCCAAGCTGGCTGCACCCCTACAGATGTCGGTGGGGTAGCCCCTCGCACCGTCCCCAACACTGGCTGCACCCCTGCGCCCCGGGTACCTGTTGTGCAGCTGCTTGGCCGCTTGCACAAAGCAGGGCTGGTCTGTTTCCTTAAGCACCTCCTGGGCATAGCCCAGCAGACCTGAGCCGTCCAGCAGGCCCCGGTGCTCCCGGATCTGGGCGCCGAGACGGGCCAGGCGCTCCTGCTGGCACTCCTCGATGGCCTGAAGCAGCGACGCCCGCTTCTCCTCCAGCACAGCGCCCAGCCCCCGCACCAGCTGGGCCACCTCCTCCTTGGCCTGCTGGCCGCTCACCTGCCCAGAGAGCAACACTCACTATCTTCCTCTCGAAGGTGGCACTGTGCCAGCCTTCTGGGGCGCCGCATCGCCCGGGGGCCAGGACCACAGCAGACTGGTGACGTCCCACCCACCGGCTCCGGCAGGACCAGGCTCGCTCTCCAAAGGCGCCCGGACACCCAGATGGGTTTAACTCCCGAAACTTTGTGCTGCCCTTTCTGGATGCCCACACCGTAATCTTGGGCCTTAAGGAGTCCCCCCAAATAAGAGAGACCACAAGTGCACTAATGTCCACCGGCCTCTGTGCCCTCCTTATCGTCTGATCCAAGTAATCCGACAGGGAGTGTCAGGGGCGTGCCCATCCTCTGTGGGCAGCTGAGCCTTGGGGCGCCTGTGCTATGTCTCCGGGACTTTTCAAGCTCTCCCTGTCCTCGGTGACTGCCACCCTGTCCCCACTGTAGCCCCAGGTACAGCCTGGTCTGGGGCACCCAGATCCCTGCCAACCTGGCTTAACCAGAACCTGGACACCTCCCGGGACTCCAGCCCCCCCAGGGGCTTCCTGAGCTAGCAAGCGGTGACCGGCCACGCCCACGCGCTTCCGGCTTCCCCTCCCAGGCAGGGCCCACCTCCACGCCTTCCCTCACCTCCGTGTGCCGCACGGTCTCCTCCAGCTCACAGATCTGGGTCTGTACTGTGTCCTGGTTTCCCAGGATGTATGTCAGGCTCTTTGTCAGCTTGTCCTGAGGGGGAAGAAAAAAGGTGGGCATCATGCCTAGCTTGGCAGAGGCCAGCATGTAGAGGGGGTGCGAGAGGCTGTGACAGTGGGCTGAGCGAGGCAGGGTCCTCACCTTGAGGGCCTGGTAGGCGCTGAGCACTGGTGTGATCTTGTGCCCACCATGGGTGCGCCTCACCCGGCAGAGCTGGCACACCAGCCGCTGGCACGTCTTGCAGTAATGGGTCACCTCTTCCTTGTGGTCTGGGCACATCAGGCCCTAGGGACAGAAAGAGCAATGACGGAGTCAGCCAACGGTGGGCTTAAGGGGCTGACCGACCACACGAGCACCTGGCCGCCTCTGCACCCTCCGGCGGGGGAGCCCAGTTGGGGTGCTCCACAGTGCCACCTGCTGGTGCACACTGGCACCAAAGGGAGCCTCGCCTGGGCCAGGTATCCACTTAGCTCCGCCCTCCCATCTACTTGTAGATGTGTGCTAATAGCAATAATAATAATTAATCTTTGCCTTGCGGCTAATCATTAACCTTGCCCGTCTTGTTCACTGCCCTGGTCCCAGCGCCTAGAAGAGCACCAGGCACCAGCCTTGATAAATATTTGCTCAGCGAATGCATGAATGCAGGCAGATCCCTTCGGCGCACAGGTAACTTTCACAAACACTGTCCCTGCGGTCCCTTCCCTGACCCTCAGGGTATGGGCATTTCGGGGCACAGATTATCATTCTCATTCAGCAGATGGGATGGAAGCTCCACTCTCTTGCTGCTGTTACAGAAAGAGGAGCCAGGCGGTGGCAACCCTCCACCCACCTCTTTTCCGGGGCCCACAGAGCCAGGTCTGCCCCCCACGCGGCACTACCGCGGCCCTCCCTTGGCAGGCTCTTCGAGGGCCGGCTCACCTTGGGCCGGAAGGAGAGGGTGGGCAGTGTGGGCTCGTGCTGGGCCTTCTGGGTGCCCCAGGGGTGGAAGAGCTTGAAGCACTCGTTGCAGAAGGTGGCCCTGCACTCGGTGCAGCCCTTGGTGGCCTCCAGCGGCGGGGGCTTGCACAGCTGGCACAGGATGGCGCCGCCCACACTCACACTCTGGCGGTACCGCTCCACCACGCGCTCCAGGGTCAGGTTCCGGAACAGCCCTGCCAGGCCCCGCTCGCCCAGGTCCACATCGCCCTGGCAGGCTGGGCACGGGAACATGATCACCTGGGGGTGCAGAGCGCCTCGCTTCCGCCCGGGGTATGTCCCAAAGCCTGTGGAAAGTGCCAGGGAGGTAGGGAGGTGAGGGACCAGAAAGGCTGTTCAATAGAAAACATGACTTCTTACTGTGCCAGAGCTCAGCTGACATTAGAGCCCCTGTGAAGGGTCTCTTCCCGCCCCTGCAAGGCAGACAGATGCCCCTGACCAGGGATGGAGGCTTCCCCGCCCACCCGGCGGCTCCACCCCCGCCCCTCGGGGCCCAGCCCCACCTGACTTAAGCAGCCGATCCAAGCGGTCTGGCTTCGGGAGAGTTCTGCGTGCCAGGCGGGGACTCCGGGTCGAAGGGGTGGAGGCGGGAGAGGTGGGCTCGGAGCTGGGGTCCGCGCCATGGCCTATGTATCCCTGCTGGCCCAGCACTTCCCGGGCACAGGCCTGGCACACGTTGTGGGTACAGGGCAGCACCAGTGGCTGCTTGTACATCTCCTGACACACCGGACACAGCAGTTCTTTCTCCATGTTCTTCATGCTTGTCTGTGGAGGCAGCGGGAGGCTGGGTCAGAGAACGCCGGCCTCGGGCCCATCTCAGCAGGCCTCCCAGGGCCCTTCCAAACCCGAGGGGTCTCAGGCGGGGGACAAGGAGACAAGCTGCCTGGGGCTTTTCCCCGGCACCACCTGGGCCTGGTGCACAGACCGTCCCAGCCCTGCCGCCTGCCTCTTGTCCTTCGGCACAGAGCTGAAGCCCACGGAGGGGGGAGCCCCGGGCCGGAGCACCTGCCTCCCCCAGCCCCAAGCCCCGCCCCTCTCGCTCCCCCTGGGGGGGGCCCTCTCCCCAGGCCATTGCCCCCATCCCCCCACCTCTGGGCCGCCAGGTTCTCTCAAGGACACCGCCCATTCTGCAGCTCGGTGCAGACCCCCGCCCCCTTTTCTGGCACCCCCCCTCCCTCCCAGCGTGACTCCTCCCTACAGCCGGCGCCGCTCGCTCTCCAGCTCTCCCTCCTCCCGCTCACCGCGTCCATCGTCTCGCCGTGGCTCAGCCTGCGGCCGCCCCAGCCTGCATTCCCCATCCTTCACTTCCCCCGCCGGCTCCTCGGGTCGCGGACACGAGCCCAGTCCCTTTCGCCCCCCGACTGGCAGGCCCTCCCTCCCCTCCCCCTGACTGGCCGCAACCCCCTCCCCAAGCGAGGGGGAGACGAGCGCCCGCCTACTCGCCCCCTCCCCACCGGAAGTACCCCTCCCTTTTTTGGTGGAGGGGGTCCTTAAGCTTCGCCCCACCCCCACACCTCACCTTGGTCCCTCTCTTCGCAGCCATCCCGGTCAGGGGCGCAGCTGACACAAAGGAGGGAGGGACAGGCAGGGAGGGGGAAGGAGGCGGTGGGGGGAGCAGGGTTGGCACCGCCCCTGGGAGAGCCGGGCATGGGTTGCCATGACAACCGCGGGCTCGGAGGCAGCCCCGAGTGGGGGCGCGGTGGGGTGGGGTCTCGCCGAAGGGTCCAAATTTGGAACTGCACTGTGGGGCGGCTCCTTCATCGCCCCTCACCTCGCCTCAGTTTTCTTGGAAACCACCCAAGCTCACACACGCCCCCCTCCTCAGAGCACACGTAGCCCCGCGGCCCCGCGGCCCCAGCCCGGGGGCACCGCCGGCGGCTCCGCAGCCCACCCGCCGCGTCCGGGCAGCTCCTGGTTCCTTATTCCCCAGCAGATGGACGCCTCCACGGCACTCGCCTCCAGGCTGCCCCCGGGATTACCCTCGCCAAGCTGCTCCCCGACCCTCCCCGTCCTTCCTGCCGTCCCCAGACCCCTGCCTCCGGGCCAGCACCGTGCCTCCTCTCCACCTGCTCAGGTCCCGGCCTGCCCGGACCCCTGTGCTCCCCTCCCCTTCCCCGCGACCCCACCTTAACTCACACTGATGCGGACCAGTGCGTCCATGATGGAGGTGAAGGTCTGCATGTCCTCGCCCTCAGCCATGGCCCTAGCATGCCCGCCCGCCCCCGGGCGCCCGATCCCGGCTGCGGCTGCGAACCCCAGGCTTAACGCAGGAGCCCGGAGGGGGTGTGGGGCGGGGTGGGGGTGAGATGTCACTGCGCATGCTCCAGGGACAGCCTCGAACAGCGCCCGTCGAGGTAGGAGGTGGGAAATAGTTCTCCCCACGTGGTCCTCGGAAGACGGTGGGGGGGGGGGCATGGAATGACACTTGAGGGGGAAGCCATGTCTCATGGTGGCGTTCCTCACTGGCTCCGTAGTCTTACTTATATAAAGCGGGAGGGAGAGTTTCAGGGAAAGATGGGCTCCAGAACGGGAGGACTAGGTTTTGGTTTGGGCTGGAGTCCACGGGAGATGTCCAGCCAGTGAGCATGGGGAGGGAGGTGTGAGGAACGCACAACGGAGATGACATAAATGGCAAAGAACACAGACGTGGGCTAGAGCCCACGGGCCGCCGGCCGGCCCGGCAGCTTGCGCCGAGAGGCCGCAGACGCTCGGGGTGCGCGGAAGGGCCGGGGACCAGGGCGGTGGCCGCGGCCGCGGCTGGACGCAGTACTTCCTCCCTGCCGGCAGGCGGCGCCGTGGCCAGGCGCCTAGAGGGAGCGCGGGGACGACGTGGGGGGAAGCGAGCCCGCGAGCCGGGCGGACGCATGCGCACGGCCGGCCACTCCGGTTCGGCTCCACTCTCGCCTCGGCCCTTGGCGCCGACTGGACCGGAGGGCGGGACGTGATGGGTAACGGCGCCGGCGGGATCCCCCCGACGGATGAGTGTGGTGGGGCTGGGGCGGCCCGGCCGGGGCGCTCCTCTGCCCGCAGAGCTGACGTGTCCTGGGCCCCGGGGGGCGGGAGGGCTCGGGCGCCCGCGGCGGCGGGGTGGGGGGTCGGGGAGGCGGCCGTGCCCGCGGCCGGGGGTCGGGCCCGGCTCAGCTCCGCGCCTCGCGTGGTCGCCGCCCCTCCAGCCGTGGGCACGGGCGCGTCGCTGGCGCTGTCCTCCCTCCTGTCCCTGCTGCTGTTCGCCGGGATGCAGATGTACAGCCGCCAGCTGGCCTCCACCGAGTGGCTCACCATCCAGGGCGGCCTGCTGGGCTCCGGCCTCTTCGTCTTCTCTCTCACCGTATCCTTCCGGGGCCGGGGGGGGCGGGGGGGGCTCTGCCCCATCGCTCGTCCCGCCCTTAACTCCCTGGGCCCAGGCCTTCAACAACCTGGAGAATCTGGTCTTTGGCAAAGGATTCCAGGCCAAGATCTTCCCTGAGAGTAAGTGAAAACGGGGCCTGAGCGCACCCTGCCCTCTAACCTCGCCCAGCGCGGGACTGGCCGTCCAGGCGCCCCGCCGGCCGGCCGTGTGGGGTGCAGTTGCTGCGCTTGCTCCGGCCTCGCCGCCAGCACCTCCTCTGGCGGGTGGAGGGGCGAAGGGAAGGGCCCAGAGCGGCACCGTAGTTACCTCCGGCCACTTGCCAGGGGAGGTCTGAGGACACTGGGCCTGACTTGCCTGCGTCCTTGGGGACGTTGTTTGCCCCCAGGAGAAGAGGGGGCAGGACCGAGTTCGTTGAGGGGGTTCTGACGTGCAGTTGAACCTGCGTCGGTGGGTTCTGTGTATCTGCGATGATCTCGGAGAGCGAAGTGTTGGGTCCTCCAGGCGTCAGTCGCTGCGATCCTGCCCGAGTTATAATAAACGGGAGGCCGTTTCCTGCGCACTCGGCACCCGTTAGCGCCCACGTAATGGAGAATTGATGATTTCCCGCTTATGCGGAATTACGTTTGTAAAGCAAATCAGGTATCGAGGCCAGGTCATCTGAGGAGGGTCCCGGGCTTGAAAGTGACAGCAAATGCCTTCTCTTGTGGAGCCTTCCTCGGGTAGAACAGGGGCGTCATTTCTGTCCCCTCCCTGCTGCCCCGCCTCCCCCCCGCCCCCCCACCCCTGCCGCCCCTGCCGCCCCGCGCGCCTCCAGCCTTCAGAGGTTTTGGTTCCACGCGTCCTGCCTTCCTGTGCTTCCGACTTGTGGGGCGAGGCTCTCGGCCGCCTCCTACCCTTTCTACCCTCTCGCTTTCTGTCCAGTTCTCCTCTGGATGCCCGGAGACTCTTTCTGGCCCCCGTGGGCTTGGGCGTCCAGACCCTCTGCCCCCCACCCTGTGTCCGGGGAGCCAGGCCCCCAGCTTCCACCGCCGCACAGCCGGAGTAGTGCACGCGCCTTCGCGCACTGGCTTCTGTGGCAGAGGCCTCACCCGCCTTCCCAAACGGCAGCACCCTGCCTTTCAGACGCTGCTGTCGCTTTTTCTTTTCCTTTGTACTGGAGGAGAGCCGGGGTGGGAAGCTCAGCGGCGCCTGGGACAGGGCCGGTAGGGAGCATGCGACTCCTACCTCATGGCCCGACATCACCGAGGGCATCGTGCCACACCCTCCGTGCGCGTTCCCCAGGATTCAGAGGCCCCGGGTTTCCCCCAGGCCGCATAGGAGGGCTTGGTGTTTCCCATCCCGGCCAGCACCCCCTTGTCCCCTCTTGCCTTCCCAGTTCTTCTCTGCCTCCTGTTGGCTCTCTTTGCGTCTGGCCTCATCCACCGGGTCTGCGTCACCACCTGGTAAGTGCCTCGCAGCTGGATGAGGGGCGCGCGTCGTCCTGTCCTTTGGCACCGGCTCCTCCTGCGATGATTTCAGACTTCCCTCCTCGCCCCTCCCTCCCTCCTCGCCCCTCCCTCCCTCCTCGCCCTTTCCCCACTTCCCCAGACCTGACCCAGGATTCTCTCCCTGCTGCTGCCGGCTGCCCAGGAAGGCACCGGGCTGGCCGATGCCCGCTGACGCTGTGGCTTCTCCCTTCTCGCCTGCAGCTTCATCTTCTCCATGGTCGGCCTGTACTACATCAACAAGATCTCCTCCACGCTGTACCAGGCGGCAGCTCCGGTCCTCACACCGGCCAAGGTCACGGGGAAGGGCAAGAAGAGAAACTGACCCTGAATGTCCAATAAAGTCAATTCTTTGTAGCCCTGTGAGCGACGCCTGCCTCTTGCCTGTGCTGTCCGGCCGTGGGCGGGCGGGGCTTCTCCCTCTGCCACTCATTTTCAGCGCGTAGTTGTCGGGCACCATCAGGGCCAAGCGCTTCGTCAGGCACTCTAGTGGCATGTGCTTGTGTGACGGTCCCATCGTGGGAGCAAAGTGCATGACTGACCTGCTGCGCTGACCTGTCGCCGGAGGGGTCCAGGCTGTAGCGCAGGAAGCCTTCCTTGCCCATCTGAACGGGAATAGACCTTGGGACAGGAATGAGGGAAGGAAAGGCCCCTCACCCCACAACGCCTCCAGGGGCTTCGTTATTCTGACTCCCCACCCTGAGCACAAGGCCCCTCCCTGCCTCTTCTGCTCCAAGTCCCTGGGAGGGATTTTTCTCCTGACGTCGCGCTCCTGGACCCGTCTGTGAAACGCCGCTGCGGACGCTTGCCTGTGTTTGGAAAGACTCCCAAGGTTGATCACTCCCTGTCCTCTGGTCCTGGTGCCTTCACTCCTCTCCCATCTTGCAGCCAAGAGATGGGAACTTGCTACACTTCAGCAAAGTGTATAAAATGGTAGGGACAAGGCCCTTGACCTTGGAGCCAACCTTGATAGAAATGAAGGATGGGGGGGTGGCTCAGTCAGTAGCTGTCTGACTCTTGGTTTTCACTCAGGTCATGATCTCACGGTTCGTGAGTTCGAGCCCTGCATGGGGCTGCACTGACAGTGTGGAGCCTGCTTGGGATTCTCTCTCCCTCTCTCTCTGCCCCTCACTAGCTCGCTTTCTGTCTCTTATTGCTCAAAAAAAATAAACAAAAATGAGGGACGTGGTTTCTCCGGTCCTATGCTGGGCTCTGTCCTGAGGAACACCTCTCCGTCCAGAATACTTGCCCTTCGAGGCTCCCTAGACCCCCCTCCCAGATGCTGTGGTGTTTGGGGTGTGCACGTCACTGTACCCTGCACGGTGCTTGATGGGCAGCGAAGAATCTACACTGTTAGTAACAATGGTGCACGTGGGATGTGTCTGAGAAGTGAGTCGAAGGAGTTCTGATTGAGGACTAGGGTCCCTTCCCTCTAATCAGGGGCCCACGCCAGCACTGCCATCTGCGGTGAGGATCTGGGACCCCAGGCTGCTCCTCGCGGGGCTGATGAGCTCTGTGCAGTTCCCCCAGGGGGCCTGCAGAGGGCGCCACGAGCCCGCATCTCCCGGAGACCATTGCCCTGAGGGCTGCGGAGGGTTGCTGCTGGGTTCTCCTAAGCCCGGCCAGGGGGAAGCCACCCGGAGACCCTGAAGGTCTGGCCCACTGAGGGGGCCTGAAGTCGGAGTCAAGTCTCTGGGAGCCAAGGTAAGGAGACCAGGGTCTCCCTGGGAGGGAACTTATCTTTTTTATTTTTATTTTTTAATGTTTTATTTATTTCTGAGAGAGAGAGAGAGAGAGAGAGAGAGAGAGAGACAGTATGAGCAGGGGAGGAGCAGAGAGAGAGGGAGACACAGAATCCCAAACAGGCTCCAGGCTCTGAGCTGTCAGCACAGAGCCCGACGCGGGGTTTGAACCCACGAGCCGTGAGATCATGACCTGAGCCGAAGTCGGCTGCTTAACCGGCTGAGCCCCCCAGGCGCCCTGAGAGGGAACTTACCTACTGGCGGCGAGCGGGGTCGTGGTACGTGGGGCCGTCTGGGGGAGGACGACAGCTTGTCTCAAATGGGCCCTGGATGTAAGAGGAGGCTGGGTTGGTCCAAGGGCCGCTTCTGTGAAACCCTGACCTCCCCTGAACTGGGGTGGGAGCTGTGGGCAGAGGGCCAGGTCCCAGCCCAAGGGGGCGTAGACGCGCCGGGGATCCCATCACCTGAAGGTACCCTGGCTTCCAAGGTGAGAGTCTGGGCGGGGCCGGGCTAGGGGAGGGTGGGGAGGGGCCGGCGAGCCAGGTCCCTGCCAAGCGAGAGCGCTGCTGCCACCCCCATGCAGGCAGCAGCGACAGCATGTGGCTCAGGAGCAGTGACCCTTCAGGGCGCAGGTGCACTGACAAGGCCGGCGGGTGCCGGGCTCCGCTCTCCGCCCAGCCTGTCTCTGGGGCGCCTGGTTAAAGGTTCCCTGCAGCTCACCTGCCACTTAACGCTGGCAGGGGCATCGTACCCGCTCATCACCATCATTAAGTGAGGGGGCCTGAGGCCCCCGTGGCCTCCTCGGGCCTGAAGGCGGGAAGGGCATCGGTGTGACCTCGGGCTCGGCCCCACCCCAGGCGCTGGAGGCGCGGGAGCCGCGGAGGAGGGAGGAGGGCAGCCAGGGGTTTCCTGCTGCTCCCTCGCCTCACACGCGGCCCCCAGCCCGCCAGCAGCTCCGGAAACGGGAGTAACTAATACAGAGGAGGGGGCGTTGGATGTGTGGGGACACAGGCGGGCGGGGGCGTCATCCTGCAGCTCCTGGATCTTGGGGCAGGAGGTGACGCCAGTGGGAAGGTGAAGCGGGTGCCCCCTGACTGCCGGCAGAGGCTGGACTCCTCCCTGACTGGCACCGGAGGGAGGGGACGCCACAGGGTTGGACCGGGCGTGGGGGGCGCCCAGGACAGGCAGGGAGCGACAGTCCGCGCCAGGCCTTGGCTCCGGCCCTTTCCGGCCCTCATTGTCCTTGGTGAGAACAGGACGCAGCGCGGTTCCCACTGCCCGGCCCCCCAGCTCTGCTCCCCAGGGGCTCGGGAAGGATGCTGGGAAACAAGAGAGCCAGAGACTCGTAGAGACAGAGATGCTGAGAGACGCAGAGACAGATACAAAGGGGAAAGGTTCAGTCAAAAGCCAGCATTGAAGTCCTTTGTGAGCAGAGAAGGCCCTGGGCCTGTGGGAACCACAGAAGAGTGAGAAGCTGGAGGCCCTGCCCCCTCGGGGGGCCTCCAGGCTGGCCGGCCCCTCACTCCCCTCCTTGGCTTAGGGTCACTCACAGGGCCGCCTCCTAGGCAAACAATGGCCGGAACCCTCAGCCGGGCACAGTTGGTGCCACTTAGTGGCTCTGCTTCAGGTACCTTTCTTTGCCTTTTCCTGGGGGTGGGGGGGCAAGGCCGAGATGCGGACTGTGCTCCCAGACCCCGCCTCCCCAGGCCCCCCCGGGGCTGAGGGCAAGCTGGCCACACAGAGGCTGTGCTGGACATGCCACTTGGCTGGGTTCCTGGGGAGACAGAGCGGGGCCCCTCATCACCTGGAGTGGCAGCAAAGTGTCGCGGGGCAGCAGGGAGTCCCAGAGCCCGCCGTCCCCTCCCTCGCCTCTGCACCCACTGGTGAGTGGTGGGTGTGGTTCCCTCCAACCCCCTCCCTGCTGGCTGGGCCCACCCAGCACTACCCCCCACCCAGGTCCCATGTGTCTCCTGAGGCTCCTGACATGCCTCCAGATGGAGAAAAATAGAAACACATTTGCGGTGTTTACAGTTAACAAATTAACTTTTAAAAAATATTTATTGATTTTGAGGGGGGGAGGGGCAGAATGAAAGGGAGGGAGAATCCTCAGTGGGCTCTGAGCTACCAGCCCAGAGCCTGGTGAGGGACTCAGTCTCACAAACTGCGAGATCATGACCTGAGCCGAAGGTGGACGCAACCGCCTGAGTTGCCCCGCCCCCCAAGAAATGAATACTTAAAAAAATTTTTCTTAATGTTGTACTTATTTCTGAGAGAGAGACAGAGTGAGCAGGGGAGGGTTAGAGAGAGAGGGAGTCACAGATTGAAACAGGCTCCAGGCTCTGAGCTGGCAGTCAGCACAGAGCCCAACGCGGGGCTCGAACCCACGAACCGTGAGGTCATGACCTGAGCTGAAGTTGGATGCTTAACCACTGAGCCACCCAGGCGCCCCAGGAAATGAATACTTCTTTACCCAAAATTAGGATACAATATAATCACGCTGGTAACAATGCTATTACAGGGTTTTTAGAAAATTTTCCTTCACAGGGAACAGCAGACCCTAGTTTATAAGGTAAAGTCCTATGGTAATGGCAGACTCTTGGGCACTTTCTCAGTCTGAGGCCCTGGCCGTCAGGCCTCAGCACAGGGCCCCACGACCTGTGAGAGCTCTTCTCCGAGAACCCCCTCCCCTCAAACGAGCGGGAAGAGCAGAGAGCCCCCCCTGCAGGTCAGGGTGAGCCTGTGCTGTCGTCAGCGGCCAGGACCCCACCGAGAAAACCTCCCCTACACCCCTTATCTGGGCCAAGTGCGGCGGCGAGGGCGGACCGTGGGCTGCTGGGGAATTTCTCCGCTTCCTGCCCTCGGCCTCCACTCCTCGTTTCCAGCCTCTGTCACCCGGGCCTCCTGACTCAGACGGTTTCAGGTTCTAGACAGTACGGGCACCAGCAGGATGGCCTGGGGCTTGACTGAGTTCTGGCTTTGGCTTCGACGCGCCCCGGGAGAAGGCCCTTGGCAAGGTGAGCGACCTCTATGCACCTTAAATCCTTCAGCTGTAAAACAGGGATAATAAAACCAACCTTAAATTGTGGTAAAGAGGCCCAGAGTTAAACATCACGGTGGAGCTCTGCATG
The DNA here is from genome assembly GCA_017311185.1 of Proteles cristata cristata. Taxonomy (NCBI): domain Eukaryota; kingdom Metazoa; phylum Chordata; class Mammalia; order Carnivora; family Hyaenidae; genus Proteles; species Proteles cristata. The sequence goes on from JAESUZ010000925.1 coordinate 106,138, forward strand.
GAGTGCCTGGCCGACTAGGCGCCCGACAAGCGAGGTTCCCCGCGAGGTGACAGGCATGACCTTTAAGTGGACATTTGCCACCTGCCAGGCAGCGTACTTGGTGCCTGACAGATATTCTCGATCTCAGCTCTTGAACCCAAGACTGACCTCCCCAGAGCCAGGGGGAGTACAGCAGCAGATGCCCTTGGCCTTCAGGCACAACCTGCTTCCTCCCTGGGTCTCCGATGCCCAGGCCGCGTCCGCGCACGCGCTCTGCTGGGCTGCGACCTGGCCCTCTGCCCACTGCTGTCCACCAAGGTCAGGAGCAAGTCCAGGTTCGCCCGAGGGAGGCCCTGCGGGCTGGGGACTTGCCGGCCACTACAGCTGCACGAGGCAGTTCCTTAAACGGGATGTTTCCACCACGTGTGTCTGTCCCACGGCTTCTGTTTCTCTGGAGAGCCCTGACTAGTGCACCCATTTTAGTGACATGAAATGCGGTAAAATGAAAGAGAGACTAAAATAACCTGCTCAAGATTGTAAGTGCAGGGGCGCCTGGCTGGCTCGTCAGTGGAGCGTGCAGCTCTTGTTCTCAGGGTTGTGGGTTTGAGCCCTACGTTGGGTGTTGAGATGATGTAATAACAAAATATTTAGGGGTGCCTGGGGGGCTCAGTCGGTTAAGCATCTGACTCTTGATTTTGGCTCAGGTCACGATCTCATGGTTGTGAGTTTGAGCCTCCCGTCAGGTTCTGTGCTGACGGTTTGGAGCCTGCTTGGGATTCTCTCTCTGCTCGCTCTCCACCCCCCAACCCAAGCTTGCACACGCCGCACTCTCTCTCTCTCTCTCAAAATAAATAAACTTAAAAAGTAAAATAAATCTCTAAAAGAACAAAAAAGACTGCAAGTGAAGGCCGGGCGGCAGGTGCCTTCCCGGTGGCTGGCCCCTCTGGCCTCCTCTGACCTTGCACTCTTCCCAGCTGGGCCAGGACACTGGTTCTCCAGGGCGGTCAGGGTCCCTGTCCCTCCGGGGAGACCCTTCTGAGCCCGCGTGGGCCCCCCCCACGCGGCATTCCCTTCACAGTAGGCGTCCTGACTTGATACATCACGTATTTATTTGTTTCTTGTCTGCCTCGCATCACCTCACCGAGGCAGGACATTTATCTTTTCACTGAATGCTTCACGGAACGCAGGGAACTTGCCCCGTCTGTTCCCTAGAACACGCTTGACAGTGTTTGTGTCCGATGTTTAAGCTTCTTTTAGCAACACAGCATCTCACCGTTCAGGCTCTTTGCCGAAACCCCCCTTCCACCCGCATCAACTCCAGACTGCTGCGTCCCCAGAAACAGCCTGGGGCCTCCTCCCTCGGGCCAGCGTCTCCCCTCCCCCTTCCGGCCGGGGGAAACCCTGACTCACCCAGGCACTCCATCTCTGATCTACCATTTCCCCTCCGGCCCGGCTCTGATGTGGTGTGTGTTTTTGTTAATAACATGTGTGTCTGTCCTGTGGCCTCTGTGGCCTCTGTGGCCTGTGGCCCTCAGGTCAGGGATGGAGGCAACACAGCCTGACTCACTGGAACCTTCCCCAAGGACCCAGTAATCAGCATGGCACCTGTGGGCACCCGGGGTCCGGGGGAGGCTGCTGACCTGCGCCCCAGCACCACGGCCGCAGCACAGGTACTTTGCAGGAGTCTCTAGCAGCCTTGGCCTTGACCTGCTCTGCTGGCCTCATCGCCTGCCACACCCCCACGAAATGGTCTCTGTCCAAAACACAGTCACCAAGAGTCACTCCTGGTGAACGCTCTTGTGTCTCAGCCTTTACTCGGGGCTCCCGGGGCCGTTGAGGCCCCTCCCGCCCCCCTGAACATCTTCCCGGTATCAACCCGCCCCCCGGAAGTCAACCCTTTCTCTGTGCGGGGTGTGGGTTTGCACCATTGAATGAGGGCTCCCAGATTTGGGTGTCGTCTTCCTCTGACGCCGAAGCTTGCCAAAGCTGAGAACCCCCGCAGACGTGAGCTTAGCCACCCATAGAAGACGGCGGGGAGGCTTGGGGGGCACTGTGCGGCGGGGTGTCCTCAGCCCTGAAGGTGACTATTGACAGCAAGACGGCCCACACCCCGTGCAGGCTTCCCAGACGCTGCTCACGGTTAATCCCGAGGGCAGTCCTACAGAGAGAGGGCCTGTTATTGGCTCCATTATCTAGGGGCTCAGAAAGGTTGTGTTGCTTGCCCAAGGTCATGCAGCGAAGAGAAAGAGCAAGGACCTAACGGCAGGACGGCCAGGCTCTAAAACCCACACTTTCAAGTCCCTCTCACGCCCTGCTATGCTCACGCGTACTGTGTCCTTCTGTGGCAGGAGAGCAGTGATGATCTTCAAAAAGACTGAAGACAAAGCGGTTGGACCATAAGAATCTGCTGGCTTTTGTCCCCTGCTGTCCAAGGCCAAGGGCCCCGTGTCTGGCCGGTGGGAGTCTCTGAAGTAGTTCTAGTTCACGGCACCCGGAAAGCCGGGTCAGTTTCCCTGGGGGCCATCAAATGTTAGCCTATCCTTGCGTCTGTCCCTCATCTTACGTTTCTAGAAGCCCTGCCGGGTTTCTTACGCGGTGCTGGGTCCTGCAGCTGCGCTGTCCCCAGGCAGGCCGTGCAGGGAAATAAACACCCTGCTGCTCAGCGTGGTTCGGTTCCCTATCAGAGTCTGCGCGCTCCGAGGAGGAACGCAGGGCCCAGGCCTGCAGCCCTAGAGGACAGGAAGCTTGAACCGAACACAGAGAAATATGTACGGCATGTTTAGGGTTTCATTTTTTCACATTCAATTTTTTTTAATGCCCTGGGAATTTATTTTGGGATAAGCTATGAGGTTGAAATCTAACAATTTGCTTTTTCAAATGGTACCTGCTTGCAAATGGCTCGTAAGTCATCCCTCTTCCCTCGCTTGCGTTGCCGTGTTTTCCCAGGCTAAATTGGTATATATATCTTTCATTTTCATTTTTATTTTTTGGGGGGGAGAGAGAGAGAGCAGGGGAGGGGCAGAGGAAGGGGGAGAGAGAGAATCCCAAGCAGGCTGGGCACTGTCAGTGCAGAGCCCGATGTGGGCCTCAAACCCGTGAGCTGAAATCAAGAGTCGGAGGCTTAACTGACTGAGCCACCCTGGTGCCCCTAAACTGGTGTCTTTTTTATGTATTTATTCATTTTTATTCTGTTCCATCAACCTACAGAGAGAAGTGCTCTATGGCAACGGCACAGTTTGCAAGCTCTGAAGTCAGATTACATGGGGTTTGCCTCAGTTTCCTCATCTGTGAAATGGAGATAATAATAGTACCTGGTGCACACAGCGGCCAGGAAGATTGAACGAGGTACTGCCCATAAAGTACTCACTGCAGTGCCTGGCACTAGGCGATCAATCAGTGACCGTCAGCTGCCACGCTGGTTCCTCTCGGCCCCTTCCTGTGCCAGAAGCCAGGGAGGTGAAATCACTCAAAGCACAGAGCTTTGAGTCCGATGGCCCAGCTCTGCCACTCATTGCCTTTGGGACCTGGGGCAACTTACTTACCAGTCACCATCCGTCTGCCCTAGTTTCCTCATTTATACGCAGGGATATAAAAGCACCTGCTGCAGCTGTGAACATTAAATATCACAATGCCCCATGGGGCGCGCCACACCATAGCCCTTCACTGGCTTTGTATTCTGTCGCCGATGGTCATTACAATGTTATAATTCATTATCTATCTTTATGTGCTGTAGGGCAAGCCCCTTCGCATTATCTCTCCCCAGAAACTGCTGTGGGGAGTGGCAATCTTTCAGGGCCAGGTCCACCATGGGTGAACAGACAGAATTTCTGGCTCTGTGGAGCTGACACCTCGCCCCTGACCTGTGCTGCAAGTTACTGTGAGCAGTGAAGTCTTGAGTGAGTGACCAGGAGGATTTTGGGTGAAATGGGGAAACACGTGGGGTGTGGCTTTGAAGTGCATACAGCAAGCTCGTAAAAACGTTTTTTATTTTGTCTTAATTTTTACTTTATTAGTATTTAAGAAAATTTTTAATGTTTATTTATTTTTGAGAAAGAGACAGAGAGAGACAGAGCGTGAGCAGGGAAGGGGCAGAGAGAGAGGGAGACACAGAATCCAAAGCAGGCTCCAGGCTCTGAGCTGTCAGCACAGAGCCCGATGTGGGGCTTGAACCCACGAACTGTGAGATCATGACCCGAACCACACGCTCAACTGACTGAGCCACTCAGGTGCCCCTTAGTTTTTACTTTAACAAAGGCATTTGCATAGTTTACAAAGCCAACTCTTACTGCAGCGCCTGCCCCTGGGCACATTCCCCTCCTCACCGCAGCTTTCTTTGGCACACCTCATATTTCTCAGTAATGTGCTCATATTAATATTTCTTTCCTTACACTTTAGATATAATTAATTGACCACCTGCCATGGAAGATGGGGACATGGTTCTCTTTATTCATGATCTTTCAAATATGCTCCCCTCCCCCACCCTCTCAATTCAAATATGTCCCAATGTTAACTCAATATTCAGTGTTTATATTATTAGGGCTGCGAAAATGGTCTTCACAGCTGAATTACATAACGTCTGTACTAAGACTCTGCGAATCTGTAAAAATCTGCTTTCGTTAATTAACATCAAGGACAGGAGCCCGAGAAACTGTTCCCTGAAATTGTGCAGTCATGAACTTGACGATTTGAAATCCATCAGTGAGAAGGGAACATACGTGGCCTGGAGGTCTGAGGGGGCAGAGCACTTCCACCCAGAGAGCCCCGGCTTCCAGCCTCTGTGTCAAGCTTCAGTGCCGGGCGTCTGGACACAAATTCTACATTTCTCTTAATTTGTAGTTATCTATTACATAAATCTCTACATTGGCATCTTAATTTTGTAGCTACCAAGTGGCCCCTCAATCCACCTCTCCGTCCAGGCTTGCTGATTCCTTCACTTACATTCACTTAGCCCGAACCTATACCAAATGCAGCTTCCTTTATTTTTTTATTTATTTATTTATTTATTTATTTATTTATTATTATTATTATTATTATTTTTAATATTTTTATTTATTTCTAGGAGAGAGAGAGAGACAGCGCGATCAGGGGAGGGTCAGAGAGAGAGGGAGTCACAGACTGAAACAGGCTCCAGGCTCCGAGCTGGCAGTCAGCACAGAGCCCGACGCGGGGCTCGAACCCACGAACCGCGAGATCATGACCCAAGCGAAAGTCGGACGCTCAACCGACTAAGCCACCCGGGCGCCCCAATGCTGCTTCCTTTAAATATTACCTGAACTCGGCGCGTTCCCACGCCCTGTAATGACCCCCTTTCTCCTGTGCGAGGAGGGGCCGCCGCGCGAGCTCTCTGGCAGCCTGGGGTGACCCCAACTCCGCTCAGTCCTGCTCTGGCCCAACTCTGGCCGCGGGAGGGCGAGGCCCGCGGGCTCTGCTCCGTCCCCCTCCTGTGTGAGTCTTTCTCCTGACTTCGATCGCGGCCCCTTCCTTCACTCTGCACACCTACCATGAACTCAGACCTAAAAGTCTCTACAGGATGTATTCGTTCACCTTCTCTCAATACCTTCCACTCATCAGGTAATGCCTCTGTCTGAACATTTTCTTTTTCTTCCTGAACGACACCCCCAGCCCCGCCAGCCGGCTCCAGGCTGTACTCCTGCTCCCCAGCGACCCTCCGTTACATCATGACAACCTGTGTTCTAACACCCTCTCAGGGCATCATGGTCAGTTGCGAATGCCTCTGCCCTGGGCCCAATGCCTTGGCATCTCTATTCCTCCAAAGTCTATCACGGTGATCAGGAAACGTTCGAGTGAATGAAAGAATGAGTGAATAAATGGGATTTCTGTGCAGTTTTCGTTCTTTTAATGTTTTATTTATTTCCGAGAGAGAGAGAGAGAGATACAGAATCCAAAACAGGCTCCAGGCTCTGAGCTGTCAGCACAGAGCCCGATGCGGGGCTCGAACCCACGAAACTGAACCGAAGTCGGACGCTCAACCGACTGAGCCACCCCAGCGCCCCTCTGTGCAGAAGTTTAAGGGGAACGACCTAACACTGCCATCTTCTTGCAAAGTTTGAAGGTGTCCTCAGCAGGACGCCAGCTTCGGGAGGGGCCCTGGGGACCGAAGCTGCGCCGAAGCCCCTGCAGACTCAGGGCACAGGAAGTTCCCGACACCCGGCGGGGCTAGCTCAGCGGCCGCCGCCGCCGCCGGGACCACAACTCCCAGGAGGCCGCGCGCGAGGCGCCGACGCGAAGACTACAACTCCCAGAAAGCCGCGCGAGCCGAGAGGCCTTCGGGAGGCGGACGTGGGAGCCGCGCGGGGTTCGGGAGCAGCAGGGCGAGGTGAGCGCGGGTTGAGGGCGAGAAGCGAAGGGCGAACCGGGCGGGCGCGGCGGCGGCGGCGGCGGCGGAGGGGCCCCGCGGGGCCTGTACGGAGGGCGGGAGAGGGACGACCGGGGGCAGCGGGGCGGGAGGGAGCCGAGCCGTGCCTTCTCTTCCCGCAGTACCCATGACGAAGTTGGCGCAGTGGCTCTGGGCACTGGCGCTCCTGGGCTGCGCCTGGGCCGCTCTGGCCACGGGGGCCCTGGGCCTGGAGCTGCCGTCGTCATGCCGGGAGGTCCTGTGGCCACTGCCGGCCTACCTGCTGGTGTCTGCCGGCTGCTACGCCCTGGGCACCGTGGGCTACCGCGTGGCCACTTTCCACGACTGTGAGGACGCCGCCCGCGAGCTGCAGAGCCAGATCCAGGAGGCGCGAGCCGACCTCGCCCGCAGGGGGATGCGCTTCTGACACCCTAACCCCGTTCCCACCCGGCCGCCCTCCCTCCCGTCGCCCATTAAAGAGAAGCTTATTTTCTAAGTTGGTTTAGTTTGAGTGTGGCCGGTGGGCATGGGGACTCCGTGCGGCGGCCGTGGAGGAGGGGCAGTGAGGCGAGCCACCGTCCCGAGGTCATCTCAGCCTCCTCTTTGCATCCTTGCTTGTGGGCCTCCGTTTTGCTCCAAAGGAGGCAAAGACCTTTCAAGATCTCTCCCAACGGACAAGTCATTTCACTCTCATGGTCTTTTTAACCTTCTTTACCATGTCAGGAGGTACTTCCAGAAGTCTGGCTTCCGTCTTCATCGCATCCCAGCTGTGTTCTCTGAAGGGCTTCCTAGGCCTTTCCAACTTCGTGGTTCCTTCAAATACCTGTTCTGAGCCAACCCGATCAGCCCCGGGAACAACTGTGCATCAGGCACTGCGTCTCTACCCTTCACCGACCAGGCAGGTTGAGAATCACCAGACAGAGACCCGGCTTTGATGGTGGGGGAGGGCGGGTAGCGAACAATTTATTTTAAGGCACATTCGGAAGATTGCACCCCAGCCTCCACAATTAAAAAAAATATAATCTATAAAAAATAAGTGATCCATCTCCCAAGTCCCAGCCAGTTTTCCAAGCAGAATGCTTTCTTTGGCCCCTCGATTCTCAAAGTTGTCTTTTTCTTTCCCACAACCCCCTGCACTCACGGAGCTGCTCAGCAGAAGCAGCTGAGACAAGGAACGGTCTTTGGCAGCAAGATGGCATCAAGGTGCCCAGGGGTCAGGTGAACTGCCTCAGGTCTGCAGGAGCGGATGGGTCCTGTCTGGCTCCTGGGAGTACTTCCAGAAAAGCCAGAGGCGAATGAAGCTGGTGAGGATTCCTGGAATGTTGGGCGCCTGAGATCACAAGGGTCGCTGTGAGGACAGGAGCCGATTTTCTCCCTGCTGCGCTTGTCACCCGGCCCTCTCTGTTCTGCTTACCATGATGTAGGGGTCGCGTAGCTGAAACCCATAGAGGGTCCAGGAGGTGGAGGTGAGGAGGGTGGCAATGGTGAGTGAGAAGGAGAGACGTTGGGTTGATTTAGTCTGAATGACCTTGGCCTGCGGAAAGACATGGAAAGACGCGCCTGTCTTAGGCACCTAGTAAAGCTCCCACTTGTCTAAGAATTTCCTCAGGAAGAAGGTCAGACATCCTCTGATCTTCGTTACCCAAACGCTCCCTCCCGCCTCCCACTCACCTGCCCTGTCTTCAGGGTTTGGGTCTTCCCTTTGGAGTGTAAGCTACCGTCTTATGTCCCCCACTTCCCCGGACAGCCCCCACTCACCAAGTCGGCCAGTGGTGACAGGTACATACTGATGGTGAAGGTGCTGCAGAAGAGGCCCAGCTGCTGGAGCCGGGCCTCCGGCTTGGGCACCAGGAGCCAAAAGTAGCCGAAACCCAGGACAAGGACCCCCAGCAGGGCTGCGGTCTGAAGGAGCACGGGCCGCTGCAGGGGAGAGAGCAGCCACACTCCTAGGGGTTCAGGAGCCCTCTCTGCCTCCCCTGCCGGGATTAACCCATCCCGCTCTCTGCCACGCTCCCGTGGGGACCCAGCCTTCGTCCAGGCCTCCAGCCTGGCACTTGTCACGGCCCCTTTCCCACCGGCGCCCAACACCCGTCTCACCCGCCCACACAACACTAGTGGTTTCCATAGGAGAAGGTATCGTGTGTGTGCGTGTGTGTGTGTGTGTGTGTGAACTTGGTACACACAGTGGGAACTTAATGCCGGCTGCTGCCCACTTCTCAGCCCCCGGCCCGGGCTCTGGAGGAACCATCAGAGCCAAAAGCCCCTTGCCCTCAGTGTGTCGGGCGCCGGGGAGGGGCGCTCAGCGTGTGAGTCTCAGGCTGGCTTCATGGCGCCAGGACTTTAAGCCTGGAGGGGCCTTCCAGGAAACGGTGGCGGTGCCAGCCCGTCATAATCTAGGAAGCAGTGTTTACCCTGCCAGCGAGGCAGGGTGTGCGGCAGAGGCGGGTCCAAGGGAGGGCCTCTACCTTCCGAGGGCAGTAGTGCAGATACACCGAGATATACAGGGTCTGAAGCACAGCGCCCGTGGCGTTGACGAAGATTAAGGTCCCGTCACCCTTCAAGGCCCCGTAACTCAGCCAGCTCAGGTTGCTGCAGGGTGGACAGGAGGACCATTCCCCACGGGGGCGAGGATGGGAGGGGGACCCCAGGGGCCCCTTCAACCTTCCTCCTCCCCCTCCCCCCACCCCCCAGACAGCCTTTCCCGCCGCAAACGTCGCCCCTCTCACTTGATGTCCGTGGTGAGAAAGGGCAGGAACTGGACACTGTCCACGCTCCGGGTCATCCGCATGTGCCTGAGGTCCGAGCTGTAACGGGGCCCCGAAAGCAGGGGTGAGCGGTGGAAGGGAGGAGCAGCTGCTGGGGAGTCGAGATCCCCGATACCGTCGTCCCCGGACCACGGTAGGTCCCGGTCCCGCCCTCGGCTCTCTGGATTCTCCCTCAAGTGCCCAGCCTCGCCCTTGGGCCCCGCATCCCTCGACCCGAATCCACTTTGACCCGGGTTTCGGACGCAGCATGGGGCTGCAGCCACGTCTCTGTCCCCTCTCTGTCCCTTCCTGGCTTCCAGGTCCTGCCCCAGCCTAGCCCGGCCGCGTTCTCACAGGCCGGTGGAGAACATGACGAGGGTGAAGAGCACGCAAGCTCCGGAAAGGAGCGAGTCGGCCACGCCGCCCGCCTCCATCTCCCCCCGGGTCGGATCTCCAGCCCGGCGCGGGCGTCAACTAGCGGCACCCGGAGCCCGCGCCGCCGGAGCCCCGCCCCCGCGCGTCGCCGTGCGCCGGAACTGGGCCCTCAGCCCCGCCCACCCCGAGCGGCGCGCCGGAACTGGGCCGGGCCTCCCGAGGCTCAGAGCCCGCCCCTGCTGGCCCGCGGCCCGCGAGGCCTGCTCGGAAGCTGCTCCCGGGTGCCGGCGGGTCCCGGCCCCCGCCGGTCGCGCTCGGCCTTCCCCTCGGCCCGCCCGGACCTCAGCCTCCACCCTTTTGCCGACGTGGCCAAGCTCAAGACAAAGCTTCTGGTCCCTTCCCGCGCCGGAGCTCCGGGTCACACCTGCACCTGCCCCGGGTTTGAGAGGTTCCCCCCACTTTGTTGAAGCCCCTTCCTGGGGTCCCCCCTTCATGGGTGGGCCTGTCAGGAATCACAGGTCTGTCAGGTGCCCTCTGCCTTCAGACACTCGCCCAACCTTGCGTGACGTGGCCCACCCGCCGGAGCACCAGTCATTGACCCCTGTCCAGCCCACAGGGAACTTTCCCTGCGGCTCCCACGCCCCGCTGCTGGGGCCATGCGACCCGGCCGCGTCCCCCCTCCCCAGCACTCACCCGCACCCGCAGGGCTGCAAGGCTCCAGGTCCGCCAGAGTCCAGGGTCTCGGGATGGGAAGGGGGCGGGGGACAGGAAGAAGTTACAGAGTGGGGTGCAGCCCGGAGCCCAGGACAGTCCTCAGAGGGGGAAGCACCCCACCCTCTGGTGCTGGTGACGGGCGTGTATACTTTCCAGAGAGGAGGAAAACACTTAAACCCGGTTGCTGCTGGTGTCTCACAGAACCTAGCCCGTGGCGGGGACTTGGGATCCTACGTCAGGATCGAGGAACAGACAAGTTTGTCCAAATAAACATGTCGTTTTATTTTTTGTATAAAAAAGGTCCAGTTGTAGAAATTGACACAGACACACAAGTTTATATACAGATCCTGTCCACGTGGGCCCTGCCCCTACACCTAAACTCTAGACACAGGTTGGCACAGCCCCCCTGCTGGCACAGCTCTGCGGAGTGCTGCCCTCGGATGGGAGCGGCCACGGTGCCCGGCTGCGGCCCTCTCCGGGGCAGCTCCCAAGCCTTCCGGAAGTCTTGGGGGAGATGTGGGGTCAGCCCAAGCTCGCTGCCTCTCCCCCTCCGGCTGCCAGGCACGAAGCTGCCTCCTGCTCTTCCCGCAGCCGGCGCCTCTGCGCACCCTGGCTCGCTCTCCTTGCCAAGCTCAGTGTCCACCTGTATGACCCCAGGCTCCTTCCACCTTGGCCCCCACAGGGCCCTTCTTAGGAGGCCACGTCTGGCACAGCTTGTTTCTTTGGCTTCAGGGCAGAAGCGGTGGGGGAAGGGCTGTCCCCGTTCGTCTGTCCGTCCCTCGAGGTGGAGGCAGGGATGGCCCTGCCAGGCTTGCCGACCTCTTTTGGGTTGACACTCTTAATACCCGTTTTGAGGCTGCCGGGTGGCAGCTTGTGCATGTGCTGGGAACGGTCCCCAGGAGGCCTGGGGCTGTGGCAGGGGTCGCAGGCCAGGCTACCGTGCCTGCCCTGCCTGCGCAGCCCAGTTCTAAACCCGTCGCCCGGGTGCGGCCCGCGCCCTCACGGGATCTGCAGCAGCAGGAGCGGCAGGAGCAGCACGGCCCAGGCCCGTGGGAAGGGGCGGGGGGCGGTGCTGTGCCCGATGCTGTGGAGGACCCGTACCTCCGGGTCGTCTGCAAGGCAAGAGGGCGGAAGCCGCCAAGGTGAGTGGCCCTGCCGCTGGCCCTCAGCCCAACACGGTTTCCCCGGCCCCTGGTGGCAAGGAAGCCGCCGCCCTACCCAACCTCTTTAAGCAGCCCCCCTTCTGTGCCCCGGGCCCCGTGTGCTCTGGCTGCCCACCTGCTGGAAGTCTCTTCTCCTGTGGGTTGGCGTGGGCCTGAGGACTGTGAGCTGCAAGGCAAGGGTGGTGGTGGGTCAGGTGCCGTGGCAGGGAGTCAGCTTCTCTGCCATCCCGGCTTGCTAGCCCAAGACCAGCAAAGAGGGGGGGGAAGGAGGCCCGCAGGGCTCTGACACTCACTGATTTTGCCACTGACCGTCACCTTCAGCCTCAAGCACGGGCCTTCCTGGCGGTGGATGGGTTTGGCTGCAAGAGAAGCCCACAGGGTGTTAAGGGAGGAACCTCTGTTGGAAGAAAACCCAAGTGCACACTTCTCCGGCTCTTCTCTCCCAGGCCCCGCTCACCCAGGCCCCTCTGCCCACCCCTGCATTCTCACCTCCTTTCTGCTTCCTGCTCAACCTCCCATTCTTTGGAATGACCCTTGGCTTTGGAGGCGGTGCTAAAAACAGCACACACCTCTAGCCACGGCCCCTCCCTCACTGCTCCCAGGCTGAGGTCGGCTGAGGCCTTCACAATACACCCCCTACCTGAGAGTCTCCCTGCTCAGGCCCCAGTGACGAGGTGAGGCCTGGATCCATTCTATTCTACGCGCAGCTGACTTTCTGACTCCTGAGTCCACCAGGGGCCTCTCCACGGCCCTCAGCACCGAGTCCAAACCTCAGGGGCTGCCGTGGGGTGCGCGCCCGTCCGCCTCCCCAAGCCCCCCCCCCCCGCAGCATCCCTCCTGCTTCAGCCAGACCGAGCCATGTGGAGTTCCCTGAAGGCGTCCTCCTGCTGCTACACCTGTCGCCTCGTGCCCGGCCACCTCCTCTGCTTGTCCTAAGCTCTTGAGTCACGTCCCCCGGAACCCTTCTCTGAGTGTCCTGAGCCGCGCAGCTACCCGGGTCAGTTTCCCAAGGCCCCTGTGCCCGTATCTTCATATCACACTGTTCTCTCGGTCAGTTCAGCTACGCGTGTCGCTTCCCAGCTTCCTGGGCGATAGGGACCCTGCGGTGTTTTACTGATCTCTGTGCCTGTGGTGTCAGGCAGCGTGCCCGGCATGCACTAGAGGCTCATTCCCCGCACGTAATGTGAACGGATGAAAATGATTCAGGATGGGAAGGGGCCGTGCGCAGCTTCGCACCGAGCCTGTGCGTCACACGGGCTGCGTCCCTGTGTGGCCCGCGCGCGCCCTGGGGACTCACAGACGTAGTAGTAGCTGTGTCCCTCGCGGAAGTCCGTGCCCAGGGGGAAGGCTGTGAAGCGCAGGAACTTTTCGGACAGCTTCTCCGGGCCGTGCCTGGCGCTTGGCTGGCTGCACTGCCAGCGGACCCGGTCCTGGGGCTGAGGCTGGCACAGCTGGTACTGCTCACGCTCCACCAGGTACAGGGTGTAGCGCTCCATGGCGGCGGCGGCCACAGTGTTGTCCTCGTAATGCGGGCAGATGATGTCCAGGTAGTCGTTGAGCCGGACGTGTACTGTGTAGTCCTCAGTCTGTAACCTGCTCGAGCGGAGCGGGAGGGAGCCAGGCCGGAGCCGTGAGCCTGCGAGGCTCTGCCCGGCTCCTCCCGGTTCACACCGGGCGCCCGCGGTGGTTTTTCAACAATCTCAACTCCCAGTATTTACTGATCTTGACCTCTTCATGTCTTCTCCCCATCTTCAAATGTGCCACCCCCCTCACTGCGTCCACGCTCTAAACTGCATCCACCCGGCATCTTTCAGGGGCCCAACCACTTCCTGAATCCCCCCAAGATTTGCCCACGGAAGGGCTTCTGAGTGTGTCCTTAGCGGACAGATCTGTTCTCCCAGTTCCTCCTTCAACGCCCACAGCCCCGTGCGGCGCCCTCCCTCCCGTCAGGGCCCGGGAGCCCCTTCCCTTGCGGGAGCCGCGCTCAGCCCTGAGCGCACCCGCGGCGGCGGGACTTCCCGCGCCCTGGCCGGTGCCCCGGGGCGCGTCCACACGGGCAGCTTCACTTCCGCCCGCGCGCAGCAGGTCGGCACACACGCCCAGGTCCGCCGCCCCAGCGCCTCCTCGCCCGCCCGACCTCCCCGTCCGTCTCCAGCGGGGCTCGCACCTCCGGGCCAGGCGCCCCGCAACTGCTGGAGCGCCCTCCCGGGGGCCCCGCGGCCTCCCGCCGCCCCCCCAGCCGGTCAGCCCCTCCGGATTCCCCCAGCGCGGCGGGCCGCCAACTCGCTTCAAACCGGGGCCCCGGCACGGGTGGGGGAGGGGCAGGAGCCCGGCCGAGCGGGGGTGGGGGTGGGGGGCACCCCCTGGCAGGTCGGCCGGCTCCCTGGGCGGCCGGGCCGGGGGACGGTGAGCTCCCGGGCCCCTCCCCCACTGGGGAGGAGGAGGAGGGGTGGGGGAGGAGAGCGCGAGTGAGGGAGAGGCTTTTAAAATTCCTCTCTGGGGAGATAAACATAGAAGCCATTTCAGAACAGGTATTTCAGCTCTGGGCCTGGCGTCTTTCCCCCGTTCCCGTGACGGGCACTGACTCACTCCTCAGCCACCTCTGCCACCCGCCCAGCGCTCGGAGAAGCTGTGAAAATCTACCCGGTCAGAGGCCCCCCCACCCCCACCCCGGGGCCTCAGGGCCAGGGCTTGCCCCAGGGCACGGTCCTCCAGGCCCTCCAGCCCCAGGCAGCCCCAGCCTCCTCCCCACGCTGCCCTCCCGCCTGGGGCCTGGAGACCACCGCCCTGCCCTGCGTCACCCGTGCAGCCCCACACCCACCCAGCTCCGTCTGTGCCTGCGAGCTGGGCCCTTGCAAACTCCACTCCGGCTGGTTTCTCTTTAGCTCTGGGTACGGGAGGGTGTGTGTGCGCGTGTGTGTGGCCAGACGGACAGGGCAGAAGCTGTGCTTGGTGGGGCCACCCATCACCCCCCTCCTGGGGGTGCGCTCTGTTCCACTTAGCGCTCCTGTGACTCTGGCTCTCTGTCTGGGAAAGGGGGGCAAGCGGCGTCAGGGAAGGCGGGGAGGGGGGGCAAGGAAGAGGCTCCTTCCTGAAAGAGAGGAAACCTGGGAGCTTGGGAACGGAAAAGGCCACGGTCCCCCCCTCCCTACTCATGGCTTCCTGTCCCCTCCTCCTCCTCCAGCCAGCACCTGGCTTGGGCATAAACGGGGACTTTGCACTCCCACTGGGACGAGACTGGGTCGAGGCAGCACAGACCAGGCAGGTGGGAGCAGGAGCACAGTGGGGGTGCGGGGGGGGCTCACAGGGCTGCCCCTGATGCCGAAGGGCAGGAGGGCATGGCCTCCTGGGCTTGGCGGGAGCTGGCTGTTCCCTCCCCGGCCACACCGCAGCCTACAGACAGGGTCAGGGGAAGCTGGCACAGGTACTTCTCAAGGGGAGTGGGGGCAGGCCTGCCGGGCTGGGGGCGGCCACGCTGAGCGTCTGTCCTGACCCCGGGCTGCCCGGCCCTGCTCTCCCTGCTCCGCCCCTACCCTCTCTTTGGCTTTCCCACAAACACCGTCCCCACAACTTCAGAAAACTCAAGGGCAAGAACAAAGGGTCCAACGGGGCTTCTCCCTCCAGTGCCGCCTGCCTCCCAGCCCTAAACGTGCCCGGGATGAATTAACGCCTTCCTGCCCAGAGCCCTAAGTAACCCTTTTAACCCCTTCCACTCCTTCTGAACCTTTCCCACGAACTCCCTCCCCCCATCTCTGAATCTCATCAACAGGTGACTCCCTCAGCCTGCTACACATGCTTGCGCTGCACTCCTGCCTCAAAGGATCCCTTGCGGGTGGAGGGGAGCTTTCCAGGCTCGTCCTCAATACAGAACGCACAAGCCTGCAGCCTGAAGGCCAGGCCCCTCCTGAGGGGTCCTTGCAGGATTAGAGTGAGCATTCCGCTTACTCCCGATGGCACATCAGGCACCTATCTGTGTGGGCAGACAGCCAAGTGACACACAGGAGGCACGGAGGTGTTTGTGGTGGAAGGGCCTAGCATACGAGTCCTGGCGGCCAGGGAGGGTGGGCCACGCTCCAGGCTGGAACTGTTCAGGAAGAGTCCCTCGCTTCAGAGCTAACGCGGGGCAGAGGGCTGGGAAGGAAGGGCAGAGGCAACCCAGCGCAAGCAACCGGGGCGGGCGGGCTCCTGGGGGGACCCTCAGTTATGTCCCAGTTCTGGGGGAGAAGCAGGGGAAGAAAGTCCACGGGATTCCCTCCCGCCCCTGGCCACGGCCCCAAGACTCAGGTCAGGGGCCGGCCGGGCCAGTTAACCAGGCCGCGGTGGGGGTGGGGGGCAGTGCCAGCCGGGCGCCCGGACTGCGGGCCGGAGACTCTGGGCTTACTTGGGGTTTGAACTGTTCCAGAAGACGGTGTGGCGGTCAGCAGCGGCCAGACTGCAGCACAGGCCCAAGAGCGGGACCCAGAGGGACTCCATAGCGCAGGGCCGGGCCAGGCCGGGCGAGGACGAGGGGCTCCTCGGGGTCCGGGTTCCCGCAGGCTCTCTCTCCCGTCTGCCCAGTCCGCACCGCGTACGGCTCTGGCCCCTGCGCCCCGCGACTCCGCCTTTTGAGCCGGCGCCGCCCGCCACCCCGCCCCGCCCCCGCCCCGCCCGGCGCGCGGCTGCCGCGGGGCTGGGGGGCTGGGGGGCTGGGGGTGGAGGAGGGGGGCAGGGGAGCAGAGCGGGACTCGCGCCTTCGCCGTGACGAGGGTCCCGGGCGCTGCGAGGCCGCTCGCCTGCGGGGGTGCGTGCGGCCCCGCGGGCCTGTGCCGGGCGCTCAGCGGCGTGGGGAGACGGGATCCGACTGCACGTGCCGGACCGCGAACGCGCGGCGCGGGACCCGGGTGTACGCGCGGCGCGCCGATCTTGCTGGGCGCAGGGGTGCGGCGTCTTCGACAGGGCCCCCGCCTTTGCCGAGCCCGCAGACCGCGGCTGGGGCGCCCGCGTTCCCTCTCCCCTCCCGCCCGCCTTTCCCGGACCCTGCGCCCTGCGGCTCCTCCCCACACACGCGGCTGTTTGTTTTTGTTGGGTTTGTCAATGTTGTCTTTGTTCGGGCGATGGTGTCATCGCTTAGATGCCGGGAATAAAGTGCGACCCTGTGTGATCGAGTGTGTAACGTGTGCGGCTGGGCTAAGGGCGCCTCTGCCCATCTCTGCCAGTGAGAAGGAGGGACGCGCGGGCTCCTGCGTCCCGGGGGAGGGATTCTTTCTTGTTTCTAGTTGGCCAAAGGGCACTAGTGACATGTTCGTGAGTGCGCGCGCGCGCGTGGGCGCCAACACACGTGTGTACCGTACGAACGGGCTTTGAATACGGACTGTGAGAATCTGGGCATTCCCGAGGTGTGACAAACTGCAGCACACGTGTGCATCTGGCACGCGTAAATACGTGTGATGGCGCGCGAGTGTGAAGGCATGTGTGGGCAGTTCCACAGCCGCGTGTGCAGCTCCGGCGAGCGTGTGCAAATGTTAGTGAACGGCGTGCGAAGAGAGGGGCCTGTGGGGAGGGGCGGGGGCTTGCACGGCGGGCCCCCCCCCTCGCCCGGCTCTGGCCCCCGCCGGACTCGGCCCCCCGGGGCCCTTCTCCGCGCCGGGAGCTGCCGCCGTCCGGAGAAGGGCTGGCGCCAGGGCGGGCAGGTGTTTGCTGAGGCTCGCGCGTGCATCTGGGGCGGGGGGCCCGAAGCTTCGTGCCCGCGCGCGTGTGGTGGCTCCCGCGTGTGACTACGGGACTGTGTGCGCCTCCCCGGCCGGCCCTTCCCGGCCGCTGCACACCGCGGGAGGCCGCAGGTCCCGGGCTCCCGGCCGGCTCGGCCCAGCTCCCTGGTTCCCAGCCGTTTCAGGCTCCTCTTTTACGGCCGGGCCTGGCGGCAGCGCCTGTAATTACGCGGGGCCGCGGGCCGGGACGCAGCGGCCAGTCCGGCTCCGGCCCCGCCGGGGAGGAGCCTGGGGCGGGGAGAGCCGGGGCCCGCCCCTCCTACCCCCCGCCCCGAGGGCGGCGGAGGCGAGACCCTCCGCGCGGACCGTAAACACTTCGCGAGCGCAGCCGCGTGGCCTCGCGTCCGCCCCGCCCGCCCCGCCCGCCCCCCGGCCCCGGCGGCGGCCCAGCCCCGCGGCTGCAGACGTGCAGCGCGCGTCCCCGCGGGGCCGAAGTCCACTCGCCCAGGGCGGCGCCTCCCGTGCGCTTGGCTCACCGGGGAGGACACCTGGGCGTGGGCCTCCCGCGTGGCCCCGGCGAGACCCGCCGGCCCCTCCTCCCGCGGCCCCGAGCGCCGCAGCTCCGCGAGCGCGGGCTCCTGCCGGCCCCCGGGGCGTCGCCAGACGGGGTCACGAGGTGCGCGCGGCGGGAAGGCGGACGCCGCCGCCGGGAGGTGCGGCGCTTCCGCGGGCTCCCTGCTGAGCAGCAGCCCCGCGAGGCCGGGGTGGGGGTGGCGCTGCAGAGGCGGCGGCGCAGGGGTGGCCCGGGCCGGGAACGTGTGGGGTCCTTGCGCTGCGCCGCCGGGCCGGGCAGGTTCGGGCGCGCTCAGCCGGCCTGGCGGCGGGGCCACGTCCGATCGCGCTCTGCCCGCGTCGGGGGCGGGGGCGGGGCGGGGGCGAGAGGGGCGAGGGGCCTTCCGGGCTGGGCGCCGTCCCCAGGACTCCCACTCCAGGCTGTGGCCCCCGCACGGTCGATCCACGTATTGTGCGTCAGGGTCGCTTGTCAGACCTGGTGGGCGCCTCAGGGCACCGGGGGCGAGGGTGGGTCTAAGAGCCCCTGCCCTCGGGAAGCCCCGGGGCCAGTGGGGGAGACCGACGAGCCACCACCGTTCCCACAAGCTGGCTAGTTTGTGGTAGGTGCTGCGGCCCGGGCTGCAGCCTCAGCGCCGTCGCCCCTCGCCCACCCCGCCACCCCTAGAGCCGCGGCGACGCCTGCTGGACCGAGAGGAGGGCTGCAGGCACCGTGCGATCCAGACGCAGACCGCACTGGCACTTCCGCTCCCCGCCCCCGCCAGCCCGGGGGTGGGGGGCTCTCCGCGCAGCACCCCTCTCGGCTGAGCTGTGCGCCTGTTGGCTCTCAGCACCGCCATCCCCGGGCAAACATCTGCGCTCAGTGGCGGGAGCTGTCTGAGCTGTCTGTCTGTCTGTCTGCCTGTCTGGGAAATTCCCCTGGTGAGTCCTTTCTGGGAATTCCTGAGCGAGATTATTAGTCTTCCAGGTGCCCTCGGAGAGGCCGGCCTCTGGGGAGGGGTGCTGCCCACCTGCGGGGGTGGGGCACAGCCGTCCTGCCAGCGCCGGTTCTGGTCTGGAAGCAGAGCCACCTGACCGCCACTCCCTGGCCCAGGGCCCTGTGGTTGGAGGAGGGGGAAGCCCAGAGCCAGTGTCCTGGGGCACTGTCAACGCCCAGCCTCTGGGCAGCGGGTGGGGTGGGAGGGGACTGCTGGTGAGTCCTGGGCCCCTGCCCTGCCCGCTCTGTGTTCTTTTGAAAAAGAAAGTGTATGTTTCCCACTTTGTGATGTGAGCACGTTTTTCAAAAGCTGGAAAACCGAGAACAGGAGTGTAAAGGGGCCGGTGACCGCCAGCCATGGCTGACACCTATGCCCCTTCCCTGCTTGAGATTCTGTTTGCCTCAGAGAGTGTGCTAAATATGACTCATTTCTATTGTGTGCTTCTTTCTTCCCTTTTAACTTCCATGCTGTACGCTCTTTGTAAACAACATTTTTAATGGCAGCATAAGTGCGTGTCTCTCAGAGTTGGCCACTGTAAAGAAGCTGGGTCTGGGTGGAAATAAATAAAAGCATCCACACACCCCCTCAAGCGCTCCTCATTTGCTAAGCACAGTTGGTCGCTTCTTAGAACTTACAGATAACCCTGACCTTGACTTTCACTCAGCAAGCATTTACGGAGCGCCCACCGTGGCCGGGGCTCTGGATTAGGGCCGGGGGCTTAGTGCCGGGCAGTAGGCGAGGGCCCTGCTCCCACGGAGCTCACACTGTAGACGAACTCGACATCTGCTTTCTTACATTTTGGAGAATTAAAAAATTTTTTTAATGTTTTTTATTTATTTCTAGGAGAGAGAGAGACAGTGTGAGCAGGGGAAGGTCAGAGAGAGAGGAAGTCACAGACTGAAACAGGCTCTAGGCTCTGAGCTGGCAGTCAGCATAGAGCCCGACGCGGGGCTCGAACCCACGAACCGCGAGATCATGACCTAAGCGAAAGTCGGACGTTCAACCGACTAAGCCACCAGGCGCCTCCATTTTGGAGAATTTTGATATTGCCACACGGAAGCCAGATTCTTTTGACCACTGGTCCAGGCCTCTTGCTGAGGGTCATGGCGGCCAGAACCTACTGGGTCTGTCCCCCTGGGGATTTTCCAGCTCGAGGGGGGTGGGGCAGGTGGAATTCTCCCCCTGGGAGACCCCCCAGAGAAGAGGAAGCTGGGCGGGATGGCGGGGCCGGGCGGGCAGTGCTAAGGACTAAGGGGCTGCACAGAAAGCGGAAACACCAGAAGTGTTTTGTGCGGCCGCCTCTTCCACCAAAAATTGACTAATCGCTCCCATCAGACACTGTCCTGGGAGGCACTGGGGACATACCCTTGCCCTAAAGTAATCTAGTCTCCTGGCAAATATGTAATTAGGATATGAGATAAGAATGATAACAGGCATAAGAGAAGCAACAGGCTGTGGGCTCACAGAGGAAGGAGTTTGGGGTTTGTTTGCTTGGGGTGAGGAGGGCTTCACAGAAGAGGAGACGTTTGAAACGGGTTTTGGATGGTGCGTAGGCACATTCAGAGAGGAGGGGGAGGGGAGGCTGTGCGGGAGCACTCTGGGGGGCTGCAGGTACTGGATGGGTCTGGGGGGATGGCACGGGGTGAGCGCAGAAGGAGGTTTGGGGGTCACGTCGCCAAGGTCCTTGAGTCCAGGCTTGGGATTTTGACATCGTTCTGTAGCTCGTGGGCCCTTGAGCAGAGCACACAAGGTTTGTATTTTAGACTGTGGGTCAAGGAGGGGGCTCCGTGTGCGGGGCCAGGGGACAGCCAAGCCACAGGCCTGAGGCAGGGAGGAGTCAGGTGGCTGTGTGGGCAGAAACGCCACTTCCCCATAGGGGGTGCAGGACAGGACGGGGCCTGGGGAGGCCGGTAAGCCAAGTACCGGTTTGAGCAGGAGGTTTTACGTTTCCTCCAGGACAGAGCGCTCTGGAAACAGGGCGGCCCCTCCTCCGTGGGGTCACGAAGCCAGTGCCCTCTGCTTGTCCACTTTGCTGCCCTCACCACCCTGGTCACACGATGGTGGCCTCTGGCCACAGAGCTACGTGTCCGCCGTGGCAGCCACAGGAAGAAGGGGTGGGGGTGAGAGGTCAGCTCCTTTTTTTTTTTTTTTAAATGTTTTATTTATTTCTAGGAGAGAGGAAGACAGCGTGAGCAGGGGAGGGTCAGAGAGAGAGGGAGTCACAGGCTGAAACAGGCTCCAGGCTCTGAGCTGGCAGTCAGCACAGAGCCCGACGCGGGGCTCGAACCCACGAACCGCGAGATCATGCCCTAAGCGAAAGTCGGACGCTTAACCGACTAAGCCACCCAGGAGCCCCAAGGTCAGCTCCTTTTAAAGGTCTCTTCTAATCTGGTAAGAAAATCTTTTCTAGCAACTTCCTAGACCGATTACTCTCAGGGGGAAGAAGTGGCTCCGTGTCTGCAGCTGCACCTGCATCTTTGAAGAAGGAGAAGGGGCCGCTCTGTCCTGGTCGGGGCCCGTCTCTCCCACGTGGCACCTGCTTTGCTCCCAGGAGAGACCTGTTAGTCTGGGAGGGGTGAGCACCCAACAGTGGCCAGCGCCGCTCCGAACGCCCAGGGGTGGGTCCAGAGGGCAGCTGGAGGTGGGGGCCTGGAGCTCAGGAGGGTGGGGAGCCTTGGTCTCTAGGCAGGGAAGGAGGGCAGGCTGGATATGGGGCTAGGACCCCCCACCGCACACACCTCAGGTGCCTCCCAGAGCAGTGCCTGTCCTCCTGTGAAGGTCAAGGGGTTAATGGCTTCTTCCAGCGGAGCAGACCGCGCCTAGGGGGTGACGGCCAGGCTCACCATGACGTTTTCCAAGACCACCGACTCACCAAGACCCCAGGCTCGGGGCCTCTGCTCCTGGCTGCCCGGGAAGACACGAGCTCCGGGCCGCCATCCTCGATGAACGCCTGGGCCCCAAGCAAAGGTGGGACTCACTCCTGTCCGACTCTCCGAGATGCTCTCTTCCTGTCCGCTCTCTCTGTCTTAATGAGCTCTGTTCTCACTTCCTCTGGGCTCAAGTTTGATTTCCATCCTGCGTGAAGCCCTGACCCTCTGGGCTGCTCCTGCGGGGCCCCCCCGTCCCATCCGAGGCCCGGAACCCGGTCGGTGCGGAGTGGGGGGGGGAATCCCTGCCCCCAGCCCCCCAGCCTCAGGCCCCCCGGGCGCGGACCAGCCCTTGCAGGCGCGAGGAGAGAGCGTTCGCCCTCTCGGCTGCCGTCAACCTCCTGTCCACCCCCCGGCTGGGAGCCTGCTCCGTGACGTGGTCGCTGTGAGGGCAGGACTTTAGAGACCTTTATATCGAAAGTACTCCTTTTATGCAACTTTTTTTCTGATTATAGGAGGACCGGGCGATCTGCGCAGAAAAGCAGGGGAAGCGCAGAGGGAGCTTTTCCGCATCTGCGGCCTCGGCCCCGTCCCCCGCTCCGGGCTTATGGTGAACGTGAGGCTGCGGTTTAGTGCCCGCGGTGCGGCCACCTCGGAACCCCTTACAATTGTGTCACGTTTTACGATCTTCCACTGTGTCCAGCTGCATGTTTTATCACGTGCTATTTCATCTTTATAGACTTCTCCGCGTCGAGAGGTAGGCGGAGGCAAGAATGGGGCCCCCGCTGAGCAGGGCAGGAGGGGGCGGCGCCCCTGCCCGTGTGTGGCCGCGGCCCAGGCTGCCTTGCTCCTCCCGCACTTTGCCGCCGCCCGTCCTGGGAGTGAAGGAAGGGCCTCGGCACAAAGTGCAGGTTTGCCGTGGGCAAGTGGAGGGAATGTAGGAAAGTGGACGGACGGGGGTGGAGAGGGCGCGGGGCGGGGGTGGGAGGGGAGGGACAGGGAGGGAAGGGGTCCGGGAAGGGAGCCCGGGGGCTTGTGGGACAGGCTGAGGAGGTGCGGCCCCGCAGCCGCTAGGTGTCCTGCTGCCGCTCACCTCCGCGCCACCGGACACTGACGGAGGCCGGCTTGTGTGCTGGGCACCGTGCAAGGCGCTGCCCCGGAGGCCGGGTGACGACCTGCGCGCGGGGACAGAGCAGAAGAGAGCTGGACCTGCGCCCCGGCTGTGGAACCCCGAGAACTCGCTTTAACCTCTCCCAGCCCCTCCCCCCCAAGGGTGCTGGGAGCCCCTGGGACACAAACAGCCGTCCCCCAGGAGCGCGGCCGCCCAGGGCCCTGAGGGTCACACGTCGGGGGCTCCCCGAGGAAGAATGTGGGCAAGGCCGTTCCATACCCAGAGGGATGGCACAGGCCACTCTTTCCGGACCTGCGGGCGTGCCGGGGAGGGCCTGGGGGGAGGGGTCTGTCCCCTTACCCCCCAGCTCCTCCCTCACCCCCCACCATGGTCTTGGCATCGCCACCTTCATGAGCTGAGGGGTCCTGGGGAGCTGGGTCCGGAGGACGAGGGATTGGCTAAGGTCATGTGCGGGAGGTGCAAGGCGGGCGTGCCCCGCAGGAAGAGCTCCTCTCGGGGTGTGAGTCCCCGTGTCTTCGAGGAGGAGTCGTGTGGAACAGACGACCCGGCGGGGGCCCTTTAGAGAAGTCGCTTACTTCTGGAAGGCTGGTTTCAGGTGGGCCGAGGACGTTCAGACTGGGCCGCAGAGACAAGCCAGGTGGGTTGTATTCCGCTGGGCAGCCACAGGCCGAGGGAAGGCAGAGGCCAGAGAAGGCTGCAGACTCCAGTGTGGGAAGGGGTGAGGTGTCGGGGAATAACGTCAGCTCACAGGACAGAACCTTCTGGGTGCCGGGCTCCTTTGAAGCTCGCGTACGTTAATGCGCATCTTTAGGAGCACCATCTGAGGTGGGTAACTGTAGTGTCCTGACCTCACAGACAGGCAAACCGAAAGACAGAGACGCTGATAACTTCCCTGAGGTCACACAGCTCATAGGTGGTGAAGCCGGAATCTGGAGCAAGGCCGTCGGTTCCGGAGTCTTGATGTCACCACTGTAGCATCCTTTCCTGCTGTTCCCAGGAAGCGTCAATGACTCCTGGGCCGGGCTGGGGGCCACCAGGGACCCAGACATGCGAGACCATTCTGGAAAGGATCTCGGGCCAGGGCAGCTGTTGGGATGTGGAGGGAAGGTGGGGCTGTCTGGTCGGCATCGTCCGGAGCCCAGGCAGGAGTGGGGGCGGTGGAGAGGCCTGCGGGTGGAGGGCTCGCTCTCCCCGGCCCTTCCGGCCCCGGGGGGGTCGGGGCTCAGGGCGCGGGCGGTCAGGATGCCAGGACTTTAGGACTCACTTCCTGCTCGACTGTTCTGTGGTCTTGGCCGTAGCTCCGCTGCCCCTCGTACCCGGTCCCTGCCTATCGCTGTTCCCAGCCTCTCCATCCGGTGTACGAGCTACTGAATTTCCTTCCAATAAACCTTCTCTGTTTTACGTGGCCTGGAGGCCGTCCCCGTCCCGGAAGCCAGAGGCTGGGCTGCAGAGGGGTCGCCGATGGTGCGAAGGTCCAGGCGCGGGAGGCCCGGCAGCTTGGGTGCAGACCTGTGCGTGGGGGCGGAGGGGAGCTGTCCCTGAGCAGGCTAGGGGTGAAGTGGGGGGGACGTGGAGCAGTTGCCCGTTCAGGGCTGGGCCTGGGGCAGGGCTCTGAGCCAGCGGCACGGAGATGGGGCGGGGACAGTTGGAGGCCCTGGAACGCACCTGAGAGGGCGGAGAGCCAGTGTGGACAGCGCCTGCCGGGAGTCAGGCAGGAGCCGGAGGGAGGGGACCAGGGAGGCAAGATGCCGGCTTCGGGCTGGCGTCCTGTGACCCTCGTCATCCCGGAGGAACCCTCCACCGGTTAAGCGAGAGCCAGGAAGGACTCCGTGTCCTGCTGTGGGCCATGTGCCCGTTCCCAGGGCCATCCCTGCGCCCTGGCACTGCCGCTGGGTCAGGCTCAGGACACTGGGTCCCTCCCGGACCTGCAGGTGGGCTGCGGATGAGCGATCCTCCAGGAGAGCTGGGCTTCTGTGTCCGGAGCCGCTCGGGACAGGAGCAGTGCAGGCAAGCAGGCGTCTGCTAGGAGACGTGGGTGAGAGGCTTCCAGAATGGAGGGAGGGACTTCTTCCAGACGGAGAGATGTGGGCCCAGTGGTACATAAAGGGGAGCGATCCAGTGCAGAGATGCGTAGGGGAAACTGAGGCAGGGGCCCCCGGAGGAACACGTGGGGATGGGCTTCGGGACAGAGGGTAGGAGTCCAGGTTGGTGAGGGGCACCTGTGTTTCAGAGGAGAGGCGGGGGGGCGCGGATGAGAGTGGGAGGGAGTGACGGCGGCACCCGTCCCCAGGCCACCTGCGGCCCCAGGCCTCACCTGGGCTAAGAGCTTGGGCTTCACAGGCAGACGGCAGCTGGGCTCCCAGCTCTGTGACTGCTGCCCTAGGCCACCCCCTAGGCTGTGACCCTGGGCACAACCCATCTGTGCCTCGGTTTCCTCATTTATGAAATACCAACGGATCACGGTGAGGGTTAAGTGAGACCATGTACTGAGAAGACAGAGCGCGTAGAAAGCTGGAGAACCTGGCACACCTTGGGACCAGCTCGTATGATGGTGACGTTACTGCAGAGGCTCACAGTGACAGTAAGGAAGCCCGGGCCACGTGGCTGCTGGTGCCATGGCCCCGCAGGGCCCCCTCACACAGGGTCCTCAGCACGCGTCCGAGCTCGCCGCTATGTTGGGCTGGGACCTCCTGCCCACCCCTACCCCTGCTGCCTCTGCTGGGGTCCCCATGGGTCCTTTGCGCTGTCCTGGGGCTGGACTGAGGGCAGACCTGCCACCTCCTGTGCCGCAGGGATGTCCAGTCCTGCCTGAGGCTGATGGCTTTGCCACTGCGCCCTGGGGAGCCGAGGGTGTCCTGTGGGCATCCCCCCCGCCCCATGCAACCTCAGCCAATGGGCTCTCGGGGAAGGAAGCCTGGGCCCCGCGTGAGAACCGCCTTGCCCCGGGTGTGAGCGGCCTCAGGTACCATCGGCAGACAGTCGGGGAGGAGGGCTGAGGAGCACCGGGTGGGCCGGGGCCCTGGTGCAGGTTGGGGACAGGCCGGCTCTCCAGCTCTGGGCTACACTCAGTCACCAAAGGCCCAGACTCAGGAGAATCAGGCCCTGAGGCCCCAAGGCCCTGGTCACCCACTGATCTGCCTTCTGTCTCACTGTTGAGGAGGCCGAGGACACACCTGAGACCCCCACTGCCCCACCCACCTCTCCCCGGGCCCCTGTGCAGGACTCGCTTCGAGTAGACCGCAGCAACACACCCCTGCGTGTCAGTAGATGCACGCGGGTGCTCTGTAGGACTGGAGAAGGCAGGGCGGCGGCGGGAGAGAACGGCCTCTGACCCCAACTAGGGGGCCACGGTGCCCTTCCGAGAAAGGTACATTGATTCCAGAAGAGGCAAATCTAATCACAGTGACCAGAGGCAGGTGAGTGGACGACTGGGCGAGGGGAGCGCAGGGGTGGGGCTCTGACTGGAAGGGGGCAGGCGGCAGCTCTCTTGGGAGACGCATGTGGTGTTTATCTGGAGGGTGCGGGTCAGGGTCACCCCGGGGGAAGCTGAAAGTCGTCGTCAACCTGGACACTGAAAACGTGCAAACGTTACTGCGCGAAAGTCGTGGCTCACTAAAAGCAATAAAAATACAGCAGGAGCCAAGGACCAAGACAGCGGGGTGACTGGACACTCGGGTTTGTGAGCCAGTGACCGGCCCAGGGCGGAGCGGCCTGGGGTTCCGTGGATGGGGCTGGGGGCGCGGCGGAGCTGGGAGCCCGCGGACGGGCGCGGGGCGGGTCCAGGGGCTGGGGGCCCGCGGACAGGGGCGCGGGGCGGGTGTGGGGGCTGGGGGCCCCGCGGACGGGGGCTGGGGGCGCAGGCGGGGCCCCGTTGCCTGGCTCGCTCTGGGGGCCCCCCCGGCCGCTGCTCGGACGACAGGGGCCTTTCCTCTGCTGCGCAGCTGCCCCGACCGTGGGGACCGCCAGCCGCCTGGCCAGGAGGCTCTTTCCCTTCCGTGACCCCCCACTCCCGCCCCCCGCCTGCCCCGGCACCAGCCGCCCGGAGCCCGCACACGGTCCGTCCTGGGCTGCGTGTGTGGCTGCTGGAGCGCCTCTAAGATAAACGTGACCGAGAAGGCCAGTGACCGCAGACGACACAGACGAAATGAAAAAAAAAAAAATCAAAATAAACAAAGCCCCCCAAGCTCACCCGAGGCTTGCGCCGCGAAGCCCGAGCCCCGAGCTGGGTGGGAGAGACAGCAGGCCTGTTTGGGCGATATTTATATAAAGGGCTTGGTTCCTCCCTCGGGCGAGTAAAGCGAGTTGTAAAATTTGAAGGCACATTTTAAAATTGTTTAAAATCCTCCAAATGTGTTTCCTGTCTGGCACTGTGTGCGGGGAGCTGGTAATGCTGCGCCTGTGTGGCCCGGAGCTCGGGTTAACGAGGGCGTTTGGAGGCAGGGGTGTGGAGGGGCGGGCGGGGGCTGGCCTCCAGAGAAGGAGCCCCTTGTTGGTCCGGGTGTGTGTTCCCGGGGCTGGAATGTGCGGGAAGGGCCTCCGGACCTGGGAGGGTGGTTTGGTCTGGGAAACTAGCAGCATTTAAAAGCCACCGTACCTGTAAATCGTCAGTGAGAGGCTGCAGGGGTCAGAGTGCAGGTGTGAGTTTTGCTTCTGCAGCGAGTGGGTGTGAGGCTGGTTGACAACACATGATAATTAGGGTGCTGCGTGTGCACTCGGGAAGTTAGGTGCCGATGTTACCCTCCTGCATCGTGGCTCCCTCCCTTGGGTGACTCTCCCCTCCGTCCCTCTCTCTGCCTGGGCCATCGTCAAAGTCTGACCTCCCGGTGGCTGAGTGCCATGTCGCCAAGGTGTGCACTAGTGACTCCCTCTGCTGGGTCCTCTTGACATTTTTCCTTTTGTATTTTTTCCTGGTATTTATTTTTGAGAGAGAACCAGTGGGGGACGGGGACAGAGGACGCGGGGCTCGAACTCACAAACTGCGAGATCATGACCTGAGCCCAAGTTGGACATTCAAGCCACTGAGCCAGCCGGTGCCCCGACATTTCGTCTTTTACAGTTTACTTTGTCCCTTCCCTTCTGAAATTCAGCTGGATGTGTCTGTCCCCGTCACACGCCGTGGGAAGACCTGCGCCCCTCTCATAGCTCCACGCCCACAGTGGGCTCTTGGTTCATGTTTGCTGAATTAACCTGTTTTTTTTTTTTTTTTAACCGGATTACTTTGCAGACCTAATTTGGTAAAAGCTATCATATTTAAGATATATTTTTAAATTTCATTGTCCTTGAAGTCTGCCTCAATGGAATAGAGAAGTAATTGTGCTGAATTTAGAATTGGTGGAATTCAAGACATAATTTGAAGAAAATGTGGTTTTGTCTTATTGTGGTTCTGATACCTGATGTCTGTCTCACGTGGAAATCCCTTGGGGACAGCGTTTGTGAGGGGCAAGGTGACCGGGGTAAATGTGTCACCCATGACGTTTCCTGGCACCTGACGGTCGAGGATGTGCCGCTCTGCACCTGGGCGCCCTCTGTGCTGGTTGTTGGGACGAGTAGAGCAACACTGAGGACAGAAGGGACATCTGACCCATGCAAGTGCCCCACAGGTGTCCCGGACGCAGCCTGGTTCAACGCGAGTGTTGGAGTGGCGATCCGCAAGTCTAGGTGCGGGGTTCGACTCTCAAAGAGAAATGACGATGGCTCTTCGGTCCTGAGGCTGCGTTGTAGGGGACCCGAGTGGGCTCGCACGTGAAGGTGGCCTTCTAGCCCTTTCCTGTGTTTCCGGGCTGCCCCAGGGAGGCGGGGCGGGGGGGTTAAGCACAGGCAGCAGCGGGCCTGGGTCTCAGCCCCCTCAGCCGTGGCAACGTGAGGGACACTAACTGCCGGCCAGGGGTTCTCGGTGTCTGGCGAGTGGCCCAGCCGCACGCCATCGGGTCCCCTCCTCCCCCGCCTCCCAGCCTCGCAGGCCGCGCTCTTTTCACCGTCGGGCCTTCCGGATTTGGCAAATGAAAATCGAGCATCCCCGGTTAAACCGAGTTTCGGATACACAGCGCTGTTTTAGTAGGAGCACAACCGAGGCGATATTTGGGACCCGCCTCTCCTGAAGTATTCATGCGAGGCGGCAATCCGCACCCGGCTGGGGACGGGTGAGTCCTCCTTTCCCCTCGGAGCCGCCCTGGTGAGCTTCGTCCGGCCCTGAACTCCTGCGGCCTCGTGGCTCTGACGCTTGACTGACATCCCAGAGGTAACAGCACCTTCACTCAACGTCAGGAACCCTGACCCCTGCCGCGCTTCTGCGACGGGCCGGGCCCATGGGAGCTCCCCGCGGCCCGTGGCGCTAACCTCACGCTACCCTCCTGAGGCTAACTCCGCATCCCTGTAGAGGCCCGTGGAGGGCGGCCCCGCTGCTGTGCGGTGGCCTCCAGCCCAGGGTGCCGGAGGGACTCTGGAGCCCGGCTGCCGCGCCCAGGGGGCAGGAACAGGGTCTGCCGCCGTCTCTGTTCAGAAGAGGCAGCTCCAAAGGACAAGTATTGGGATTGATTTGGGGACCATGGGACTGAGATCTGTCCCCCGAGTCCTAAACAATGTGACAAAGATAGGGGTTTGGGGACAGGAACAATAAAGTTTCTAAACTTCTAGCCACTTCTAACGTGCTGTTTGCTTTCGTGTGTGGATAAATGTAGCACTGCTGTTTGTGCAGGGTTGTGAAACTCGTCCCTGAGCAAAGTCCGCTCTGATGCGGCCGTGACAGGGTGTGGGACTCGCAGGTGGACGTGGCGTGTGGCAGGGAGCCGGGGTGCCCCGGACTTCGGGGTTCTTGGGGTTCCAGTTTGGGAAATGGCCAAAGGGAGGTGTGGTCCTTTGTGGAGAGGGCGTCAGGCACAGCCTCCCAGCGGTAGTTTCTGGTAGCGAATCTCTTCACCCAGAGGATGGGGGGGGCGTGGACCCTGCCGAGGAGAAGCAGAGTCCCTGCGAGGCCTCTCGGTTTATTTTTTGGGGGTGGGGAGAGCGGGGAGTGGGGAGGGGCAGAGAGAGAGGGAGACACAGAATCTGAAGCAGCTCCAGGCTCTGAGCTGTCAGCACAGAGCCTGACACGGGGCTCGAACTTGTGAACTGTGAGATGATGACCTGAGCCCAAGTCGGACACTTAACCCATTGAGCCACCCGGCAGCCCCCCATTTTGTCTATTTTTATTCCTGTTTCAATGTGTGTCTGGGGAGCTGGCGTTGTAAGGGGGCGGGGAGGGCGGAGGAGCCAGCGGGGGGCGGCACCTCCCGGGCACCACCTCCCTGGCACCACCGCACCCGAGCGGGCACTGAGGGGCCTGAGAAGCCTTTCCAGGCTCGCACCCCTGCAAGCGGCCGAGCTGGGCTGGGCTCCTCGGCTCTGCCCACGGTGACACTCAGAGCCTCGGGGTGGGGGGCGGGAGCATGGGCTTCACCTTGCATGCCTCCTTCTCAAGATCACAGCGCAGTGAGTGCGGATGATGATAAAATAATCGTGTGGCTTCCCAGGGGGAGGGAAGGGCCACCACCCGGGAGGCCTAATGGCCCGGAGGGTGGGCAGCAGCTGAGGAGGGGCCCATCTTCAGGGGGCGCTCTAAGGTGGGTGCCTGCAAAGTACAGTCGGCCGACAGGGGTCCACTGGGCCCCGGGGACCAGGCAGAGCTCAGGACTCGGGAGACAGGCATCCCGGGGCGCGGCTGCAGGTGGGAACAGGGAGCCTCGGGCAGGGGCACCCCCAGGTCTATCCTGCACCCCTAGTGCTAAGCAGCAGCACCCCTGCAAGCCCCACCCCGTGGGAGCCCCCTGCGCCCTGAGCCCTCGAGCTTCCTGACAGATCACGTCAAGCTCCGTGTCATAAGCGCCGTCTGTATCCCGAGGGCTCGCCCTGATGTCCGTGCGTACCGGCCGCCTCCGCCAGGACGCCTAAGCAGCCGCCGGCACTGCACACGGCCTGACGCCCTCATGATTCCCATCCCAACCCCCACCTCCCCCGCCTCCAGCCTCCGAAAACAACAGGGCAGCTGTCCTTGACCTCCTTCCTGTCATCTGTCATCTGATCCTCAGTAAACCTTGTCAGGCCGACCTTCCAGTACCTTCTTAACCACCCCCAGCTCTACCCGACAGGCCCCGGCCACTGCCCTGCCGGCTCCTATTCTGTACACAACAGCACAGAGAGAGACTTGTTTTATATGTTTTGTTTTGTTTTTCTGAGAAAGAAAGGGCACAAGTGGGGGGGGTGGGGCAGAGAGAGAGAGGAAGAGAGAGAATCCCAAGCAGGCTCCTCGCTGATAGCACAGAGCCCCGCCTTGGGCTTGAATCCCCAAACCGGGAGATCCTGACCTGAGCCAAAACCAAGAATCAGACGCTTAACCGACTGAGCCCCCCGGCTGCCCCGTTTAGACGTGTAATTTGTAAATAACCTCTGCCCCCAGCACGGGCCGCTCGAACTCACACCCCTGAGGTCAAGAGTCACGTGTTCCCCCAACCAACCCGCCGGGCGCCCCGGAGACGAGTCACTGTAGATTTGATCCTGGCTCCCCAGGGCCACAGGTCCCACTCACTGTGAAACGAGGTGCGTAACCACTGTGCTGGGGGGCCCGGCCCCTCCCCCGCGGGCGCAGACCCCTCTGCCCTTTCTCCCCCTTCTCCAGCCGCAGGGGAACTCGCACTTGACCCTCAGGCTGGAAACTTTCTCCGAAGATACGGTCTTGGCTTGTCCGGCCATCACCCGGTGGGGAGGCCCTTCGGGGGTCCCTGGGCACACGAGCGTGTACGGGCAGGCTCACACGCGCTCCAGCCGCGTCATCCCCTGTAACTGCACTGCTTTCTCCCAGAATCCGTCACTACCTGCCGCGTACGTGTGAGTGTCTGCGTTCCTCCCAGGACGCTGTGAGCCTCGCCTCGGGGGCCCAGGCTCGTTGCCCGCGGCCCAGGACCCTGCGAGGCCGTAGGATCTGAACCCGAGGGGAGGGCGGGACGCCACGCGGGTCAGGTGAAAGGAACACGTGTATCGAAACAACGGTCGGTCCGCGTGCCGAGTGCGGAGACCTCTGCCCCTTCCCCAGCCGCTTGCTGGAAGCCAGAACTGGGTCCTCAGGAATGAGACTTTTCTAGAAAAAGTCCCAGAGAAAAGGTCAACATTTAAAGATGAGAAAATCAGAGCACCTGGGTGGCTCAGTCGGTTGAGTATCTGACTGGCTCGGGTCACAGTCTCGTGGCTCATGGGTTGGAGCCCCCGCCCCCCGCACCGCTGTCGGGCTCCGTGCTGACGGCTCAGAGCCTGGAGCTGCTTCGGATTCTGTGTCTCCCTCTCTCTCCGCCCCTTCCCTGCTCGTGTTCTCTCTCGCTCTCTCAAAGAATATATAAATGTTAAAAGCATTTTTTATTTTTATTTTTATTTTATTTTTTAAAATATTTTTATTTATTTCTAGAAGAGAGAGAGAGAGAGACAGCGTGAGCAGGGGAGGATCAGAGAGAGAGGGAGACACAGACTCTGAAATAGGCTCCAGGCTCTGAGCTGGCCGTCAGCACAGAGCCCGATGCGGGACTCGAACCCACGAACCGCGAGATCATGACCTAAGCGAAAGTCGGACGCTCAACCGACTGAGCCACCCAGGCGCCCCTAAAAGCATTTTTTTTTTAATTTTTAATGTTTTATTTATTTCTAGGAAGAGAGAGAGAGACAGCGTGAGCAGGGGAGGGTCAGAGAGAGAGGGAGTCACAGACTGAAACAGGCTCCAGGCTCTGAGCTGGCAGTCAGCACAGAGCCCGACGTGGGGCCCGAACCCACGAACCGCGAGATCATGACCTAAGCGAAAGTCGGACGCTTAACCGACTAAGCCACCCAGGCGCCCCTAAAAGCATTTTTTAAAAATGAAAAAATAAAGCCCTTTATTCCTCCGTCCCACAAATATTTATTGAACACCTACTATGCGCCGGGCTGCCTTCTAGGTGCTTGGACCCCATCTGCGCACAGCGCCGATGTCCGTCTTTGCCACGAGCAGCTGATCCTCCGTGCCTCATGCTGAAACACGAAGGGAAGCGAGGGACCAGCAGGCATCAGTGAGAAACAGGCAGAGACCGAAGCACTGAGGGCGCCGGCCGGTTCCGTCTGCAGAGCGCGCGGCTCTTGGTCTTGGGGCTGCGAGTTCAAGCCCCACACTGGGCCTACAGCTTACTTAAAAACAAAACAAAGCAAAACAAATAAAAAAGAAATCTCGATTTAAAAAAAGAAACAAGAACTGATTGTTTTTCTTTTTAAGTTTTTTTTCCCAATATCTCTGTGCCCATCGTGTGGCTCAAACTCACGACCCTGAGATGAAGAGTTGGACACTCCACTTACTGAGCCAGCCGGGTGCCCTAGTAACATATTTTTAGAGGTAAGAGAGGATTCATGAAATAAGATTATATTAGAAATAAATTAGAAATTTAATTACTCAGAAATTAAATATAGGTTAGTAAAAACAATCGAAGGAATGAGAAGTCTAGGTGTGGAAATCCCTAAGAAAGCACATTAAATAGACAAAGAGTTGAGGAATAAAGGGAAAAAATGTAAAAATTAGAGAAACAATTCAGGAGACTGGGCATCCAGCTAGCAGGAGAAAAGGCGTGGGAAGAAGTTACCCAAGAAATGGTATAAGAAACCCTCTCAGACCTCCTCTGGGTTGCCTTCACACAAAGGAGCAAGGATCAGTTGCAACTTGGGGCGTCTAGGGGGCTCAGGTCATGATCTTACCGTGTGTGAGTTCGAGCCCCACGCTGGGCTCTGTGCAGACGGTGTGGAGCCTGCTGGGGACTCTCTCTCCCTCTCTCTCTGCCCCTGTCTCTCTCACGTGCTCTCTCTCCCTCTCAAAAATAAATAAACTTAAAAGAAAGAATAAAGAATCAGTTGTATGTCTGATTTCTCAGCAGCAACACTGGGAGCCAGGGGACCCGGGAACCCTTAACAAAACCTTTTCCAACCCAAATCCCTCCCCCCGGCGAACAGAACGAAAGCGTGGGGCCCGGGGAAAGAGCATGCCAGCCGGTCAGTGACACACAGCCTTTCCCTCCCGGGCACCGGGGTTCGGCAAGCACTCGGACACGGGCCCCTCAAAACGAGACAGGCCTCCAGCAAACGGCTGTCCTCAGCAAGGCGGGCAAGGGCATTCATTCCCAGACGGTTGAAGGAGGGACGCCCCGAGGTGCGTCCACCAACCGCCCCGTGCGGCGCAGGACACTGGGCACCGGGAGGGGTGTCTTCAAGAACAAGGCACTTCGTGTGCGACTCCTGGTCTCGGGCGAAGACATTACTCAGAAATAAGACCTCAAGGGGCGCCTGGGGGCTCAGTCGGTTAAGCGTCTGACTTCAGCTCAAGTCATGATCTCACGGTTCGTGGTTTCGAGCCCCGTGTCGGGCTCTGTGCTGACAGCTCAGAGCCTGGAACCTGCTTCAGATTCTGTGTCTCCCTCTCTCTCTGCCCCTCCCCTCCTTGGACGCTCTCTCTCTCAAAAAATAAATAAACATTAAAAAAAGAAAAAATAACAGATACATAAAAATAAATAAAATCTTTTAAAAACTAGCATGGCCAAACAGTTTGATGAGTTTGATCACATTGACAGGAAGGGTCATGAAGAGTTTAGGGATGAAATGATGATCAGGAAAAGAAAATGAAAATAAATAAATAAAATAATCCAGACAATATTTTATTTTATTTTTAAAGTTTAAAAAATTATTATTATTTTAAAAATATTTATTCATTTTTGAGAGGCATAGAGACAGAGTGTAAGCTGGGGAGAGGAAGAGAGAGAAGGAGACACAGAATCCAAAGCAGGTTCCAGGCTCTGAGCTGTCAGCACAGAGCCCAGCGTGGGGCTCGAACCCATCAACTGCAAGATCATGACCTGAGCTGAAGGTGGACGCTCAGCCAACTGAGCCCCCCGGGAGCCCCTCTAAGTAATATTTAAATTTATTCCAATTTTAGTATATATGATGCCAAAGCGAGCACAGTAATATTTTTAATGTTTTATTTATTAATTTTTTAAAATGTTTTCATTTCTGAGAGAGAGAGAGAGAGACAGCGTGAGCAGGGGAGGGGCAGAGACAGAGGGAGACACAGAATCTGAAGCAGCTCCAGGCTCTGAGCTGACAGCACAGAGCCCGACGTGGGGCTTGAACCCACAAACCGTGAGATCATGACCTGAGCCGAAGTCGGACACTCAACCGACTGAGGCACCCAGGCGCCCCGAGCACATCTTGATTTTGGCTCAGGTCATGATCCCGGGGTCATGGGGCAGAGACCTGCATCGGACTCCACGCTGAGGACACAGATCCTGCTTGGGATTCTCTCTCCCTCTCTCTCTGCCCTTCCCCTGCTCACACACTTCCTGCATAGGCTCTCTCTCTCTCTCTTTTAATTTTTAATGTTTTATTTATTTCTGAGAGAGAGAGAGAGAGAGACAATGTGAACAGGGGAGGGTCAGAGAGGGAGACACAGAATCAGAAGCAGGCTCCAGGCTCTGAGCTGTCAGCACAGAGCCTGACGCAGGGCTCGAACCCCCGACCCGAGCTGAAGTCAGTGGCTTAACCGACTGAGCCACCCAAGGGCCCTGCCACTGTAACCATTTTCAAGCACACAGTTCAGGATTTCAGGAATGTTAACTATGCTCATACTATTGCTATTGTGTTTCAGTGTTTTTAACAACGTGCACAGAAAGTATTTGCTCTTATTTTTCTTGCATTCTATTTCTTTTTTTAGTTTATTTTTTCTAGTAATCTGTGTACCCAACGTGGGGCTCGAACTCACAACCCCGAGATCAAGAGCTGTGTGTCTTCCCACTGAGCCAGCCAGGTGTCTCTTTCCCTGCACTCCATATGTGCTGTTTTGCACGTACCTGACATCATATCCTGGAGATCTTTCCACGGGGAGCTTCCCTCTCTTTGGCGGGTGGCTTAGCGCTCCCTGTGTGGATGTGACCGGGGCGTGTGACCAGGCCTCCTAGAGAGACGCCTGGTGTCTCTGGGGCTTTGCTCTTGTAAACGAGCACCCCAGTCCTTGCGCACATGCATGGTCTCCCAACATGCGCAGGTGCAGCTGCGGGACGAACCCCGGAGGCGGCTCGCCGGGCTAGAGGGGCGCCCCTGCCCCTGACCTTGATGTCCGCAGACTGCCCGCGCCACTTATGAAGCTGCCTGTTCCCCGCGGCCGCACCCGCCTGTGGTGCTGCAGGCTCCTGGGCTTCTGCCGAGCTGACAAGTGAGAAATGCTCTCCCGATGTAGATTTAATTTTTATTTCTCTGATGTGTGAGATTGAGCAACTTTTAAAAAATTTAAGAGCCAGTTGCGTTTATTTCCTGTGGAATGTGTACGTGCTTTGGCTGGTTTTCTCTTCGGCTGCTGGTCTTCCCAGATCGTTGTCGGCTGTAAGGGAAGTGGAAAAGTGCCAGAGGAAACAGAATGGATCACAGTATTTAACACGGCTGTTTCGTGACAATCTAAATGCTAAATATTGATTTAACCAAACTTTGGGATTTGAATGTATAGGGAAGGAGAGGCAAAGGGTGTATCTTCATGCACAGGGTAGGATGCAGAGAGCTACATCCTCACCTTCCGTTAAAAAAAAAAAACGTCAATCGGGGCGCCTGGGTGGCTTAGTCGGTTAAGCGTCCGACTTTCGCTCAGGTCATGGTCTCGCGGTTTGTGGGTTCGAGCCCCGCGTCAGGCTCTGTGAGGACTGCCAGCTCAGAGCCTGGAGCCTGTTTCAGTCTGTGACTCCCTCTCTCTCTGACCCTCCCCTGCTCACGCTGTCTCTCTTTCTCTCTCTCTCTCTCTCCTAGAAATAAATAAAATATTAAAAAAAAAAAAAGTCAATCTATTTCTCTAGAAAGTCTAAAATTGGGGGAAAAAAAGGGGGGGAGTCTGGGTGACTCAGTACATTAAGTGTCAGACTCTTGATCGTGATCTTGCAGTTTTTGAGTTTAAACCCTATGTCGGACTCTGCGCTGACAGTGCGGAACCTTCTTGGGCTTCTCTCTCTCTCTGCCCCTCCCCTGCTTATGCTCTCTCTCAGAATGGGTAAATAAACTTAAAACAAATCTTTAAAATTTGGGGGGAAAAAGAAAGAAAAAACAGCAGTTCCAGCTAAACAAGATTATTTAGAAATATGAAGGTAAATATCGGTGGAAACAGCCAGAAGGTTTGAGGATGGCTGGGAACCTGGAGCTGGGGCTGGGAATTGGGGCCGGTGTGGCAGGAGCTCTCATTTGTCGTCAGAACTACTCATCCCATCAGAAGCGGGGCCCGGGGGGTGCAAGATCGCCTGGCCCCGGGGGCCCAGACATACCGGGTTCGCCCACTGGCTGCTGACCAAACCCAAAGGCAGAGAGAGAGGCGAGCGGTGGGGATTCATTTCAGCGAGGCCACCTCGGAAGCAGCGGGCCAGCATATCAAAGACTGTCTCCGGGGCACCTGGGTGGCTTAGTCGGTTAAGCGTCCGACTTTCGCTTGGGTCATGATCTCACGGTTCGTGGGTTCGAGCCCCGCGTCGGGCTCTATGCTGACTGCCAGCTCAGAGCCTGGAGCCTGTTTCAGTCTGTGACTCCCTCTCTCTCTGACCCTCCTGCTCACGCTGCTCTCTCTCTCCTAGAAATAAATAAAAAATATTAAAAAAAAAAAAAAAAGACTGTCTCCAACGTGCTGTAAAGACTCCAGGTTTACGCAGGACGATGTGGGACAAAGTGGGCAGGTCCGCAGCTGAGCAGCAGAGGTCAAGGCAATCGCTGTCTCAGGGTCAGTCATGCGGCGGCCCTTGTTGCTTGAATGGGTAGTTCTGATTCCCATCACCGGATGCTTTGCCTGCCGGCTCTTTTTTTTTTTTTTTTTTTAAGTTTATTTACTTATTTTGATAGGGGGGCGGCAAGGGCAGAGACCGAGAATCCCAAGCAGGCTCCGTGCTGCCAGTGCAGAGCCAGGCGCGGGGCTCCAACCCACCAGCCGTGAGGTCGTGACCCGAGCTGAAACCAAGCCCTGGACCCTTCACCACGGAGCCCCCCAGGCGTCCCCAGCCTGCCTGGGCTTTTGTCAGAGCTAAGAGAGAAGCGAGAAAGAAGATAATCAGAAAGTGCAGACTGAGGTCACATTGGAGGTGGTTGAAGTCCTCGTTCACCATTTGGCTTTTTAACCTGTGTAATGTATTACTGTGATAAAATTAATTACGTGCAATTAAAAGAGGCGGCTTTCACGCGGCCACGTTAACAGAGGGATCGCAGAGCGCGCACACGTGGGCGGCTGGGCCAGGCCTTGTGCCGACACGGGGCTGAAAGGCTGAAGAAGACCCAGCAGACCTTTCTCTTCTCTCCTCGTTTTCCTTTTACAGGAGGGTCCACGCCCTTGAGCACAGGACCCTGGGATTAAGACTCACACGCTCTCCTGACCGAGCCAGCCAGGTGCTCCCTTATGGCTTAATCCAGCAGGTCTTTTTGGAAGACAAAGTCACACTTGGAGGCAGGTCTCCCTCAAACAGCTGAAAAACCAGACAGGCTGCAAGAAGCAGTGATGTTCAGACACTGGACCAGCGGCAGAACAAGACAGTGACCCCGAGAGAGAGGAAATAAAGGCAGCGGGCTCAGAAATCACCCAAACTTCCTGCCTGGCGAGAATTTCCGGGCTGGCTGAGCCCAGTGGCCTCCCGGCTGGAGGAGAGGGTCCTGGGGTCCTGGGGGCCATGGTGGCCGGTGTGCAGGGCAGAGCCCTGGAGAGGAGCCCTGGGGGCCTGGGGGGTCCGCCTCCAGCTCCAGCCTGGCTGGGCAGTGCTGTGTGCACGGAAGAGCCAGAGGCAAGAAGGGCCAGGGCTGAGCCCAGCCAGGGCCAGGCTTACTTTGTGTTCCCATCGGGCCAGTGGAAAGACCCCAGAACAGTTATCACGCTGTGCCAGTTGTTTTATTGCATGTCAGCTCTAAGTTTATTTTTTCTTGCCTGCTCTGTGAAAGTGGAGCTGAGCCCTCTGAATATTTCCCTTTGCCAGTGGGCGTGATGCTGAACTTCGCCAGTGGAAGGCGCTGGAGAGACATTGCAGGAAGAAGTAGTTTCCTTCCAATTTTCTCTCCAAGGGATTCTGTGATGCAGGGCGGGTGGGGGTGGAGTGAAGGGGAAATGGAGTGGAGGGGGGTGGGGTGGGGGATGGGGAGTGGGGGTGGAGTGGAGGGTGGGGGATGGGGCGGCTGGGAGAGGTTCTTCCTTAGTGCCCTACCTCTGCCCTGTAAGTGTGGCCGCCCTGGTACCTGCGGCTCCCGGGTGCCCTCAGAGTTCTATTCATTTCTTATTAGCCGATCCTTTATGACACCGTCTCTTGTCACAAGCAATGATATTGTATATTAATCTTTCCTGTACAAATTACCATATGATTTCTATCACCTGACTGGATTGTGGCAGGTACGGGGGCTTGAAGTTAGTCCTCAGAAGGGTATTGCCGCTGGGCCACCTGGATGGCTCAGTGGGTTAAGCGTCTGTCTTTGGCTCAGGTCATGATCTCACAGCCCCTGAGTTTGGGTCCCATGTCGGGCTCTGTACTGACAGCTCAGAGCCTGGAGCTGCTTCGGATTGTGTCTCTCTGTCTGCCCCTCCCCAACTTGTGCACGTGCTCATGAGCACTCTCTCTCTCTCTCTCAAAAATAAATATATGTTAAAAAATTGTTTTTAAAAAGTTAAATAGAAGGCTCTCACCTCACTGGTCAGACCAAATTGGCCCTAAATGGAAGGCTGGTCAGCCTTGCTGTGGGGACTGAAAAGCAGGTCTGAAGAGGATCAATATGTCTCCAAGTAACTGTGTCCCTGATTTTGGCTCAAAAATATTCAAAACAATTTAAAAACATCCAGCACCAAAGAGCATAAAATTCACACAGTTTGGCATCCAACAATAATTAGCACATGTGCAAGGAAGGAAAATATGACCCAAAATGAGAAGAAAAATCGATCAAAACAGACCTAGAAATGACCCAGATGAAAGAATTAGTAGACAAAGGCCTTAAAGTAGCTATTATTAAATCTATCTATATGTTCAGTAAGAGAAACACATGAATGTGATTAGGACAGACGTGCAAGATGTAGACTGAGACCCTGACTGAACTTCTAGAGATGATTACAAGCCCTGAGAAGACAAGTGTACTGGGTGGAATTAAGAGCAGATTAGACACTGAGAGAAAAGACTGGTGAACCTGAAGACTTAGCAATAGACACTATCTAAAATTAAAGACAGAGGGACGCCTGGGTGGCTCAGTTGGTTAAGTGTCTGACTTCGGTTCAGATCATGATCTCACGGTTCATGGGTTTGAGTCCCGTGTCGGGCTCTGTGCTGACAGCTCAGAGCCTGGAGCCTGTTTCGGATTCTGTGTCTCCCTCTCTCTCTGTCCCTCCCCCGCTCATGCTGTCTCTCTCTCTCTCTCTCTCTCTCTCTCTCAGAAATAAATAAAAAACATTAAAAATTTGTTTTAAATTTTCTTTAAGAGAGGCACTCAGCTGGCTCAGTCGGTAGAGCATGTGATTCTTGATCTCAGAGTGGTGAGTTCAAGCCCCATGTTGGGTGTGGAGCCTACTTAATAAAATGAAAAGAAATGAGATAATAATAAAATAAAATAAAATAAAATTCTCTTTAAGTGAGAGCTGAGGGATGGGAGCAGAAATAACAAGTGGTCTCACGGCCTGCAGGGGGCGGGGAGTGGGAAGTGGACTGAGGCGCAGGCTCCAACTTGAAAATGGGATGTAGCACCTTAAAGGTGCATCCTGTAATCGTAGAGGACCCAGGAAAAAAGCTTTCCGCGAGTATAGTTATAAGCTGGTACAGGAGAAAAACTGGAGGGGCGTCACTGGCATTCCCAGGGGCCTGTCTGCCTCCCACCCAGCAGATTCGGGGCCCAGAGGGGTCGGTCCCCTAGGGCCCCCAGGTGTTGGGGACAAAGAACTTCCTCTCCTGCCACCTTCTGGCAGTAAATTCAGCCTGTTTTTAACTCGAGTCTCAGTTTAAGCGCTTTGGGCTAAAAGAGAACCCTCCGCCTCTGAGCCTCCGCAGGCCACAGACTCCAGCTTCCGCAGCCCGACCGCTTAGACGCCCTCTTCCAGCCGTCGGGGCCGGCGCAGGTGAGTGACCGCCAGGGGGCGCGCGCGCGCCCCTGTGGGCCCCTGGACATGAGCATGCGCCCCCTGCAGGCTCCCGGACACGCGCACGCGCCCCCTGCGGGCCCTTGGACCAGCGCGCCGCCCCTGTGGGCCCCGGACGCAGCGCACGCCCCCTGCGGGCCCCGGGACCCGCGCACGCGCCCCCTGCAGGGCCCCGGACACGCGCGCACGCCCCCTGCGCGGGCCCCCGGACGCGCACGCCCCCTGCGGGCCCCGGACGCGCGCACGCCTTCTGTGGGCCCCTGGACACACACGCGCGCGCGCCGCGGGAGTGGGGCCCGCAGGGGCGCCCTGGGCCGGGAGGGCACCTGGAGCCTGAAGGTGTGGCGTCAGCAAGGCGGCCCGTGTGGAGCTGTGGTCTGCGGGGGGTGGGGGTGGCTGTGTGGCCGCTCGTGCTCCTCATGAACCAGAGACCCCCCAGGTCCCCGTCCTGGGCCCAGCCGTCCCGCAGGCGGCTCCTCTCTCTCTCCAAGGGCCTTCGCTCCAAGCCCGGCCGACGGCCCCGCCAAATGGCCCTATTCTTCCGGGGTGAATACCCGGCCTGGCGTGCTTAGCCTCATGACGGGAGGATGCCCCGAGGCCGGTTTTAGGGGCCTTCCTGGGGGGGGGGTTCCCTGAGCGCACCCCTTTCCCACTGTCGGGCCAGGCCCACCCAGCCACGGGCCTCGGGCCCCGGGGCGCCAGGATCGTGCTCCGGGCCGCAGCTGGGCCTGGGCGTCTGTGCCCAGAACGGGGTGCGGCCCCACGCGGGTTGCAGCAGGTCTTCCAGAGCGGGGTGCGGCCCCACGCGGGTTGCGGCAGGTCTTCCCCAGTGTCCGCAGCCTCCGGCCCGGCGCGTGCGCGTGCCCGCGGGTGGAGAGAGGGGCCTCTCGGGTCCCAAGCTCCTCCCCTTCGGAGCCGGCTCCTCCCCCACGCGCGGCGGTGGGGGGCGCAGGCGGCCGGGTGGTGCTGGGGGTCCGTGCGCCCCTGCGTCCCGAGTGAGCAGCCCCTGCCACGCGGGTGTTAAGCGGGTACGTCCTCGGGGCTCTGGGCTCGCTTCTGTGTCGGGGTGGCCATCGGCCTGATCTGTAGGTGTCCAGAGGGCGTGAACGTGGCATTAGCCTCCCCCACGATCCGCCTCCTCCCAGACTCCAGACCTCGTCCGGGGGTTCGGGGTTCGGGGTTCGGCGATGCAGGTCCTCGCCTGGAACCCCACCCGTTGAGCTGCCGCTGGCTGGCAGCCTGCACGCGTCACCCTGCGAGCCCCGCCGGAGTGTGGGCTGCGCGGACATGGGGTGACGCCGCTGCTTGCGCCTGGGGCCCGGGCCGCTCCCGACCCCCCCACCCCTCCCGGGCCCAGCGCGCGCCCCTGCCCTTCAGCTGTGTAAACAGAGCCCCTGCCCTCCCCGCGGAGGCCCCTTCAGGACTGTCGCGCAGCCCCTCCCTGCGTGTGACTGACTGTGCGGGTCACGAGGTTGTGAAGCGTGAGTGCGTGTGGACTGCGGTTAGCGAGTGTGTGTGGAGCATGACTGTGAGGCCCGGCGCCCGGCCGGCTCGCGCTGGGGGCAGCTTGGGGGACAGTGGCCACTTGAGCCTAGCTCTCCCTGCCCGGGGCTGCTTCGCCATCCCTTCTACAGCCAGGACTGGTGACAGTCCTGTGATTGCCCAGGGCCAGACCCTCCATGGACAGCCATGAGCTAGGCCAGCCCTGGGGGCCAAGACACAGGAGGCCGGACCTCCCTAGGGCCCCACCCGGCCAGTCACGGCCGCGCCTGAGGCCGCTCGCGGGCCCTGGGGGCCTGGCCCCAGCACCTCCGGGCTGCTCCCCGTGTCTGCGCGTCCCTCACGCCAGCCTTGTGCCTGGTCCTCACTCATGTCCCTCTGTTCCATCCCTGTCCCCTCCCAGACACGTCACCAGCATATCCAGCTCAGGCCCCCCAGGGCTGGCGATCTGGGCGGGACAGGGGGTGAGGGTGACCGCGAGGGGCTTCAGGGCTGAGCGGCTCCGGCCCCCTCCCAGGGCCTCCACACCTAAAGTGGGGGCGTAAGGGGAGTGGGCCGAAGGGGGCCCAGGGGCTCTGGGATGCAGGGGGTGCTGGGACCTCACCCCATCTACCCCAGGCCTGAGCACAAGGCTGAGCACCCCCCGCAGGGGCCGACACCCACCCTTGCAGGTACCCAGCCCAGCGGACGAGGCTTGCAGGCTGGGCCGGGCCGGTGTGACCGGGCGCCCAGCAGGGGAGGGCCTGGCCCACGAGTCCCCTTGTGTGTCCCTCTGTGTCCTGAGGGGCCCCCTGTGCCGGCGCCCTGGGAATCTGGGCGCACAGGTTGCTACTACCCCTGTTGAGGTCGTTGCTGAGGCGCCAGAGAGAGAGCCAGGGAGGAGGAAACCTGGCTCAGGGGGCCGTGCCACCCGTCCTGCGCCAGCACCATGCACTGAGCACTCCCACCCCCTGCCCCGCCTCGGGGCCGCTGCTTTGGGGAGGAGACAGATCAGTGGCTGAGGGGCCAGGCCCCGGGGCACCTTCTGGCAGCCCTGAGCAAGTGGTCTGGACACCCCGGGGCCCATGAGTGGCAGGGGAGGGGGGTGGCTCAGCACGCTCTCCCTCCCCTCGCGCTGGTCTCGTCCTCTGCCCAGCCCCCAGCGTCCCTGAATGCGGCGCTCAGGCCCGGATCGCGTACTTTGTCCTGTGCTGCCCCGCCCCCTGTGCCCTGCCGTCCCCTCTGGTGGTGAGTCCGGAGTGTGGGTACCCTGCCTTCCCTCGGCCCACTCCTGCCCCCACCCCCGTCGCCCGTGTCTCCTCACCGCTGTGTGGGTCACAGGACCCCCTGGGGTGTGCAGACCCTGATGGCACCAGGCAGGGGCCCTGGGCCGGGCAGGTGTCTGTCCATCCGAGTGCTGGCCTCTCCCCCACCTCCCAGGCTCTGGGAACCAAAGCCTTGCCTGAGGGACAGGGTCCCAGCAGGACCCTTGGCTGAAGGTGAGAGGTCCTTTCTCTTTACTCACTGCTCAAGTGACTTAAGAGGCTTCAATCCCTACGAAGTTTTAAGTCTCCCCAGGGGCCTGGCTGGATGGTGGAAGAGACGGAGGCTCAGGACACCTGAGTCCTGGGGCTTCTCTGCCGCGGACTCGTCACTTGCCCTTTGTGAGCTTTAGTTTTTAGTTTTTTCCTGCCTTTTTTTTTTTTAATTTTTATGTCTTTTATTTTATTTTGAGAGACAGAGACAGAGA
Source organism: Proteles cristata cristata (assembly GCA_017311185.1). NCBI lineage: Eukaryota > Metazoa > Chordata > Mammalia > Carnivora > Hyaenidae > Proteles > Proteles cristata. The sequence goes on from JAESUZ010000925.1 coordinate 150,060, forward strand.
GCAAGTGGGGGAGGGTCAGAGAGAGAGGGAGACACAGAATCCGAAGCAGCTCCAGGCTCTGAGCTGTCAGCACAGAGCCCGACGCGGGGCTCGAACTCACGAACCGTGAGATCATGACCTGAGCTGAAATTGAGTCAGACGCTAAACCGACTGGGCCCTCAGGCTCCCCTCCTGTCCTTTTTTTTTTTTTTAAGTTTTATTTATTTAAGTAATCTCTGTACGCAACATGAGGCTCCAGCTCACAACCCCGAGGTCCAGAGTCACATGTTTCTTTGACTGAGTTAGGCTGGGTTCTCCCGTCCTTAAAATGTGGGGCTCAGGGGCACCTGGGTGGCTCAGTCGGTTAAGAGTCCGACTTTGCCTCAGGTCATGATCTTCTAGTTTGCAAGTTTGAGTCCCCCATCGAGCCCCGCGTTGGGCTCTGTGCCAGCAGCTCAGAGCCTGGAGCTGCTTCGGGTTCTGTGTCTCCCTCTCTCTCTGACCCTCCCCTACTGTGCTCTCTTTCTCCAGAAGTAAGTAAACATTAATTTTTTTTTTAAATGTGGGGTTCAGATTGACTCTCCCAATCCAGATTGGAGACCTTTTGATGTCTTTTGCTAAAGATTCCGAGTGACCTTGGTGGAGAAGGCGCCAGGAGCCCGTCGGGATTTGTGGGAAGCAGCTCCGGGCCGTGGTGCAGGCTGCGACGGTCAGCGTGGCATCAGTCGGACCCACTTCGAACACCACTGTGCCAGGCTGTGTGGGACAGACAGGCTTCCAAGGGCATGGTGCTCCCAGTGCACAGAAGCGCGGGGTGCTGGCATGTGGTGCGCGCGCAGAGGCCGGCGAGAGCAGGTGCCTGGCCCTCTCTCCGTCTTCCTGCTGCTGCGGTTTTGAAGCTGCTGAGCCCTCTCCATCGCAGTGCGCCGTCCCCTGTCCCCTGTGGCCCTGGGATTGGAGGAGCCTGCAGCTTAGGCCCATGGCGATGCCTCCTTCAAGGCCGTCCACACTCTCCCGGGGCGGGGCGGGGGTGGTCCCAGCTATGTGTGCCTCCTCGTTTAACCTGTAACACTGGGTTATGCTATCCCGTGCGTGCGTGTGTGTGTGTGTGTGTGTCTGAGCCCTGTTCACGTATCAGCACATGCTACATTGTGAGCGTATTTGAGGCAGAGACTGTGTGCCCAGGATAGAGGCTGGCACAGAGGGCGTGAAGGACTGGACGGACAAGCCCAGCTGTTCCGTGCCATCTCCAAGAGACGAGCCCCAGCCCAGCACCCTGGCCACCCCTGGTGCTTACCCCGGTGCCCTGCCTCCGCAGCCACTCCGCCAGCGGGAAAGTGCCGGGCGCCAGGGTCCAGTGAATGCCATTTCCCGTGTGTCCCGAATACAGAGTGGAGAGGAGACCCTCCCTGCCACCCGATAGGGGCTCATTCCCGGAATGCGACTGGGGCCGTGGATGGGCCCGCCCGGGACCCCGCCTGCCCACACAGTGCCAGTTAGAGAACCTGGGGGCCAAGCGTTTGCAGGCCGGAGATGAGAAGGCAACCCCTCCCTGGGGGTTTCGGGCCCTATGTTGCCCACACTTAGTGCCCACCTGTACCCTGGCCTCACCCAGCCTGGCAGGGCCATGCGGTGGCTTCACCTGCTCGCCTGTCTTTGGCCTTCTGTCTCCTCTTTTCTCTTGACAGATGGAGGGTGTCCGCAGCCCCAGCATCAGCAAACTCAGCCCATGAGCCATAGTGTTTGTTTGGTTTTTTTAAATTTTTATTTGAGAAAGAGAGCGCATATAAGCAGGGGAGAGGGGCAGAGGGAGAGAGAGAGAAGAGAGCCAGGCAGGCTCACCATGGAGCCCCATGCTAGGGCTCAATCCACCCCGCCCCCAACCCTGGCCTCCTAACCGGGGCTGACATACAGCCCAGCCGACTGGAGCCACCCAGGCGCCCCGCCACAATGTTGTAAATGAGCAAAATAAAATCACAAAGGGTTATAAAGGAAACCAATAACATGGAAACACAGTTAGCAAAACATTTACTTTTTTTGGTAGTAATATGTATGCTTCTTTATTAATACATGCAAAACAAGGAAGGCCTAACAACTATGGTCATTTCAACGCACTGTTGAGAGCAAATAATATTTTGAGAGATCTTCAAAACCTATAAGGCAGCCTGAAAATATCTGTTGGGGCGCCTGGGTGGCTCAGTTGGTTAAGCGTCCGACTTCGGCTCAGGTCATGATCTCGCGGTTCGTGGGTTCGAGCCCCGCGTCGGGTTCTGTGCTGACAGCTCAGGGCCTGGAGCCTGTTTCAGTCTGTGACTCCCTCTCTCTCTGACCCTCCCCTGCTCGGGTCTCTCTCTCTCTCTCTCTCAAAAATAAATAAAAACATTAAAATTTTTTTAAAATTAAAAAAAGAAAACATCTATGATTCCGGTTGGTTACACAGAAGCAGGCACCCTTTTTTAAAAAAATTTTTTTAATGTTTATTTTTGAGACAGATCATGAGCAGGGAAGGGGCAGAGAGAGAGGGAGACACAGAATCGGAAGCAGGGTCCAGGCTCTGAGCTGTCAGCACAGAGCGTGACGTGGGGCTTGAACTCACAAACCCTGAGATCATGACCTGAGCCGAAGTCGGACGCCCACCGGCTGAGGCCTCCAGTCGTCCCCAGGCTCTTAAACTATCTTGGCTTGTTCCCCCAGTACCTAAGAGAATGTTTAATTTCAGTTACAGGTGAGTGAAAACAGAGATGGAACTTTGGTCCTGTCTGGGTCCACAGCCCCCTGAAGCCCACAGACCCCAGCCAAGAACCCGATTGCAGAATGGGGTGGGAAGAAACCGGGAAAGCCCCCCGTGCGGACCTGTATGCTTCCTCTGCCTTGTAATGCTCGCACCAGCCGCAGGCGAGACGTGTTACAATTTTTTGATGAGAAACACGAGCCCGAGAGGGTGAATGATGTGCCCAGAGCCAGCCAGGCCCCGCTCGAAACCCCTGACGGAGGCTCCCTCTGCACAGAGCTGCCTCCTCTCGGGACACAGAGCAGGGCACCGAGGTGTTCAGTCGACCCTTTGGGCCCGGCATCCCTTCCCAGAGCCTCTGACCTGCAGGGTTTAACCAGCATCCGAGGGGTGAGGGCCCCTGAAATCACACACACTCAGTTATTTTTATCTCCAGTTTATTTTTTTAGACTAAGAGCAGAGTATGAAAGTCACAGCCAAAGCACTTGAAAAAGGCCCAGAAGGATGGGTGGGGCCATGGAGGGTGGGCGGGGCCAGGTCCGGGGACTGGGGTCCCCGGGCTGGGGTCCCGGCTCAGGGCTGGAGAGGGGGGCGGGGCGCTGTTGTCTCACGGTCTCCAAAAGTGTCTGTGCGTTGCATAGGCCTTGTCTTCACAGAAGACAAAAGAGGGGCCAGGGGGTCCCCCGGGGGGGCCTAGCCTGGTGGGGAAGGGGTCTGAAGCTGGAAGGGGAAGTCAAGGAAGGTCAGGGACTCACGGAGGGGGAGGGAGTCGTCCGTCTGTACATTATATATAGAGATACAGAGTCTGTACATGCCGCCGGCACCCCAGTGCCCACCCCTCGCCACCCTGCCCACTGCCCGCCCCCCCAGGGGTGTCCACTTGTAAACTTGGATTCAGTCCAAACCACAGTCCTGGGGGCGGGGGTGGGAGGAGGAGGACGTGCTTATTGCTGTAAACAGGGCGAGGGGGCAGTGGGCGCCGCCACCCCCTCGGCCATCTAGTCCCCTCCCTGGGTTCCGCCGGAGCAGAGAATGATGGGGGTGCCTCCCACGCTCGGATGTGCGCTCTCGGGGGCGTATGTGTCTCTGGTGGGGACAACGGGGGAGGGTACCAGGGGTCTGACAAGGGCGCCGGAGCCACAGGGCCACCCCCCCGGGGCCGCGGCTGTCCCTGCGTCGGGTCCACTGCAGTGCCCCACGCGGGGGGAGCGGGGGCAAAGGGGGCGGGCACGGAGGTGCGGTGCAGACCCCACTGCCGGCCACAGCAGGAGGGGTCTAGCCCCACCGCCAGGCTTCCCTTGGAGAGGCCGAGGCCTCCCCGCCCTGTCCCTGCCCCCCGTCTCCCCGCCAAGGGAGGGGGCGGAGCTAGGAGGCCAGGAGGGTCATGAGGAAGAAGGCGATGCCCGCCGCCAGGGGCAGCTGTTCCCGCTTGGGGCTCGTCCCGCTGACGCTCTTCTCAAGCTTGGGCACCTGGGGATTCTCTCCCTCAAAGTCTTCTGTGGGCAGACGGATAGAGAGACCGGTGAGGGCGGGGCTGCGCGCGCGGACGGGGCACGCGGCGGCGGCGGCGGCGGCGGAGCCGGGACGTGACCACCCACGGGGTACGAGGGGTCCGCGCCCGCGGGGAAGGCATGCGAGCGGGGCGAGGCACCGGGGACGGGGGCTGCGGTTCCAGCAGTGGCCACCAGAGGGCGCTGCGCAGACTCACCCAGCACGTTGATCTTCACATGGGGGCCCATGGTGAACTGGGGGAGGGTGGGGGCCGGCTTCTCCCCGGAGTGCGATGCTGCGGGGTGGGGCGGGGGTGGGAGAGAGGAGGGGAGCGTCAGGGCCAGGACCCCCCCGCTACAACTGGAGAGTGAGTTCCCGCTCCTGTGCCCCCCCGCCGCCCCCGGGAGCCCGGGGAGCCCCGAAGCAGGAGGCCGAGGACGCGGTCGCGGCTGGGCGCCGAAGGTACTCACTGGAGGCGCAGCAGACAAACACTTTCATCCTCAGACACTTCCAGTGCAGGCTGTGGGTGGGCGTGGCTGGGGACGAGACGGGGCCTGAGCGGCGCTCGGCGGGCTCACGCCCGGCCCCCCGCGCCGCCCCCTGCCCCCGGCAACGTCCTTCCCGGCTCCCCTACTCTTTGGCTTGGGTCGCGGTGGCTCCCCCTTCAGCCCGCGAAGCCCCTTTGGTCCCAGCCCTCAGGAAACTGAGTCCTGAGGTCTCAGTCCCGGAACATCCCTCCCGGAAGCAGCGACCCTGCGACCCACCCTTCGGGCCGTCACTAAACCTCTCAGCCTCCGGTGCTGTCAGAGCAGAAACCCTAAGGCCCCCGGGCATCATCCCAGGGTGTCACTCCCAGGGACGCAGACCACGTAGCAGCCACTTGGGCCCTCTCCGGCCCTTGACACCCCACGCCCTGGCCATCGCTCTGACAACTTTTAGGCCCACCTCCACAACGACCCCATCCCCGGATCCTGGGGACCCCAGCGCCTGCAGCCGCTCGGATACTTCTTAAGCCCTGCCCCAACCCCTGGGAACACCACCCCCTGGCCCTACTCATTCTTTTAGGCTCCGCCTCCAGCCCCTGGGGACTCCACGCCCTGGCCGCCACTCACACTTAGGCCCCGCCCTGCCCCCGGGACCCCACTCCCTGGCCCTCAGTCCGGTACTCCTTAGGCTCTCCCCGCACCCCGGCCCCAGCCCCCGGACTTCACTGACATTCTTAGGCCCCACCCCAATCCCTCGAGGCTTCACTCCTGTCACTCACTCTCCTTCGGGACCCCATCCCCTCGGCCCCATCTTCTGGAAATCACTCAGGTACTATTTAGGCCCTGCCCCCAGGAACCCCATCCTGGACCATCACACCTTAGGCCCCGCCCCTGGGACCCCACCCCCTGACCCTCACTCTTTAGGCTTCGCCCCGGTACCCCACCCCTTGGCCATCACTCTTTAGGCCCCGCCCCTGGACCCCACCCCCTGGCAATCACTGCTTAGACCCCGCCTCCTGGACCACCCCCTGGCCGTCACTCGGGTACTCTTTGGGCCGCGCCCCGGACCCACCCCTGACCCTCACTCTTTGGGGCCCTGACCCGGCCCTCCCCGGCCCGCGACCCCGCCCCGGCCTTGCCTCCTTAGGCCCCCGCCCGGGGCCCGCCCACCCGGCCGTCCCTCCTTGGGCCCCGCCCCGGGACCCCGGCCCGCCCCGCCCCGGCCGCACTCACAGATGTAGTAGTACTCGTGTCCGGCGTGGAACTCGTACCCCAGCGAGAAGGCGCTGTAGCGCTGGAACTTCTCCGAGAACTTGATGGGGCTGTGCGGGGCGTGCGGGCGGTTGCACTCCCATCGCTTGAAGCCTTGGCTGGCGTTGCAGGTGCGGTAGCCGGCGCGGCTCACCATGTACAGCACGTACTGCTCCGCCCCGCCCCCGGGGCCCGGCCCCGAGCCGTTGTAGTGAGGGCAGTAAATATCCAGATAATCGTTCACGTTCACCTGCACGGTGTAGCCCTCTCGCCGCAGGCTGCGGGGGAGAGGAAACGGGTCAGAGACGAGAAACCCCACGCCGCCCCGCCCCCACCCCCGCCGCCCCGCGGACCTCCCCCGGGGTCTCCGGAGCCTCCCCTCCGCTCAGTACTGGTCCCCCGGGCCCAGGTGCCGTCGGTCCCCCGCTACCCTCCCAGGCCCACGCCTCCTTCTGTCATTCTCTTAGCGGCCGCCAGGGGGCAGCAGAGGCGCAGGGAAGCCCGGCCTGCCTCCGAAGGAAAGGAGAGGCGGGGGAGCAGGGAACGTACGCTCTGGTTGCCATAGGAACGGCGCAGGCCCCTGCGACTCCCAGACCCGGGCCCGGGTTTCCTCCGTCCACCCCCGATAATTCAGCACTGGGACACTCGGGAGTGATAGGGGCACGGAAGGGGTGAAGGCGGGAGGGGTCCCGTCCCAGAGACGCGCACCCTCCATCACCTCTCCAGGCCTGCTTCCCCGCCCCCCAAGGCCAGACGGACGGGACCTGCCCTCACATACGCCGGTGCGGGGGCTCCACGCAGTACCCACCGAAGCCCTGTGGCACACACGCAAATGTGTCCACCGGCCGGCGGGAGGCCTAGGCTGGGTGTGCGCTGGACCTGCGTGCCAACAGCCTTGACCCCAGCCGTCTGCAGCTCTCTCCCTGCCCCCACTACCCCCCCACCCCGACACACACACACACACACACACACACACACACAGAGGCACGCGCTCTCTCAACAGGATTACTAGCAATTAAGGTCCCCAATAACGCGAGACAACAGGTCGGGGGGAGCCAGGGGACTCCACAGCAAGGCTCCACGTGGTGTCATGCCAACCAGCCCAAAGTTCTGTCTCTGTACATCTTCCTCCCCAACCTGGCACCACTGCCCCCTTAATGGTGCCAGGCAGTGTAGTGGGCACAGTGCCCAGACAAGATGGCTGTGCTGCTTACTCCCCAGATCCTTCTATGGGACCCAGAAGCAGATGCCGGGTCCTTTGTAATCCCCACCTGCCTTGCCGATCAGCATCAAAGTGCTGGTCTTAACGCCCTCCACGGTGGTGCCGGGTGTGTGTGTGTGTGTGTGTGTGTGTGTGTGTGTGTGTGTGTGTGGCAACAGCAGTGAATGGGGCAAGAAACTCAGGGAAGCAGGCAGGAGTCTCCCCCGGCTTCTCCAGGGCAGGAACGCACACTCCCTGGCAGAGAGAGGTGAACGTGGTGGACACAGGAGGCATGGGGTGCGTGGCAGAAGGTCACAGCACTGGGGTCCCGAGTCCCCGGGAGCTCCCTGAAGGGAGGCACCGGCCCCCTGGGCAGACACCCCCCAGCTCCACAAACAGTAATTAGATGCATTAGGGAAATAGGCTCGGAGGCCCCCGAACTGGGTGGGCCTCCAGGGTCCTTCCCCACCCTCCCCTGCTGCCCAAGCACTCCCCGCCAAGCCTGGCAGTAAGCAGGCAGGGCAGAGCTGGTGTTTGGGCACCTGGGAGAATGGGCACAGCCTCCTTGACTCATCAGGAATGCCACCAGCCCCACTCGGTTCCCACGGGAGTGATGGGTCACTCAGGCCCCTCCCTGGCCCTGGCACTCAGGTGGGCAGGAATCTCGGCCTGGGGCACCGGGAGCAGGAAAACGGGTTAGACCAGGCCTGGCTTCTGGCGCCACCTGGGTTTGCCTCTCTATCCCCAACTTCCAAGTCTAGCTCTCCTCCCTCGCCCACAGGCCTTGAGGGGGGCCCACCGGTGCCAGGGTGCCAGCTGCACAGCCACCCCGGGGCCTCTGTCCTCGAGCTTCACCCAGGTCTGCAGCCGGGCTCTGAAGCGGCCCCTCCCCGGGGCGCTGCCCAGGTCCCTAGAGCACAGCCGGGCCGCCAAGGAGTGAGCGAAGCCGGAGCCACCGGGGCAGCTTCCTCGGTTTCCTCAACAGGGCGGCGACGAGCCTCGCGGAAAGCTTGCTGGGTGAGAGTGAGGAGAAGCCACCTTTGACCTGTCTGCCCCCGGGCTGGGTGGCAGGAACAGCCCCTGCAATGCCCCCACACCGTGGGCACGAGAGAGGAAAGCCTGTTCTGGAACGGTTGCGGGCAGCAGCGGGGCCCGGTGGGCAGGAGGGGGGGCCTGGGGGCCAGAGTCCCGAGTCACAATCCCGGGAGACCCGGGTGAGGTGTCCGCTTGGCCTGGACGCTTTAATTGAACCTGCCGTCCTCCCTGCCCTGGCGGCGGAGAGCGAGGTGCCTCTAGGCCCAGCGAGCCTGGCAGCTAAGTCGTCCTGGGGCGGGGGCGGCTCCCCATCCGGGGGGGTGTAGCGGGGTGCGCTTCAAACCGTTCTCCGTCCCTCCTCACTTCACCCCCTCCCAGCCTCTGCCTGTTTCGCAGAGAGACAAGCGCGTCGACACACCCCACCGGGAGGGGGTGCCCCCTCACCCCGTTACTTCGTCTCTCCCGGCCCTCGCCGCCTCCCGGGCGCGTTCCGACCCTTCCCCGTCACCCCGGCAGTGCCCCGCCGGCTCGAGCGCGGTGCGGTGGGCGGCGGGGGGGCAGGGAAGGAGCAAACCTCTCCCCGCGGGGCAATTAGGGGCAGGTAAACAGGGTGTCTAACGAGACCGGGGAGGAGGGAAAGCGTCCCGGGGGGCCCCGAACTCGCTCAGTCCCCGCCCCCACCCCAGAGGCCGGGCGCCGAGCTCCCGGCTGCGGGACCGACGGAGAGACGCCGGCCCGGGCTCGCCTGCCCTCTGGCGCGCGCCCCCGCGGCGGCGCGCCGCTCGCTCCCGCGGGCGAGGCCGGACCACGTGCGCGCCCGGCCGGGGGCGGGCGGGTGGCGGGAACGTTCGCGGGGCGGCGCGTGCTCGCCGACACCCCCGCACCCCTGAGGCGCTCGGGGCGCCCCGCCCCGCCGGGTCTCGCCGGCGTCGGGCGGGGAGTCCGCGCGCCCGCACCCCCGCCCCCTCCCTGCGACAGCGGCGGCGGCGGCGGCGGTTTATTGATCTGCAGCGGCGGCGAAGAGCGAGAGACTCCCAGAGACGAGTGAGACCCGCGTCCCTGAGCGGGCCCGGAATCCAGAGACGGAGGAGGAGGGGGGGTGCGGGCGGACGGAGACGGGGGGCGCCCGCGGGCAGCAGAGCCCGGGCGGCTGAGTGGCGGGGAAGGGGGTGCGGGCCGCGAGGACACGCGCAGGGGAGAGGCCGGCAGGGGCCCAGTGCAGCCTCAACAAATATTTGTTGAATGAACGTGTGAATGAAAGAAACATTTCGGAGATAAAGGGGTAGGGAGACGGCAGAGGAAGGTGTTCCCGGGGATCCCGCGTCAGCGGCGAACGGCGGCTCCCGGCTCGGTTCTGCGAAGAAATGAAGCACAGGCCGAGGGGCACACACGCTTGGCCGTCGGCTGGTCCGCCCACCCCCACCGCCACCCCCAGCTCAGCTCCGGGCTCCCGGGACCCCTCGACCTCACATTCTCCTTCCCTCCACTATAGTGCCGTCCCCCCATCCCTAGTTTCGGGGCCACGTTGGGAACCGGGCTCTCCAATTACAGGGGAGCACACGGAGGGACCGAGTCGGGGGACAGGGGGCAAGCGCATGACCGCTGTGCGGGGCACGGCCCCCAGGTCTGTCAAAGGAGGCCTCTGCACGTGTCCCACCAGCACCTTCCCACGTGACCCCCAGGAGGCGGGGTCGCAAGACCCTCTCCACGTGACCCCAAGGGGCAGAGACCCTCAGCACGTGACAGGGGGTGGGAGCCTGGCGCCCCGCTCACGTGACGGGGGAGGGGGCGCGGGAGCCTGTGGCTCGGCCCGGCCCCGCCCCCCGTTCCCTGGCCCTCTCCACTCCCGGCTCGGGAGCACGTCGCTCTCACGATTTATGGGGCCGCGGCTGCCGCAGTGAGGGAGCCGGGGAGCCCGGGCGCAGCGGCAACAAAGGCCGAGGAAGCGAGGCGGGGGCGGCGGCGCCCTCCCCGCCGGGTGCGCGCCCCCTCCCACCTCTGCGGGTCCAGACCGGTGGGGGAGCGGGCAAGACGGAAAGGAGGCTCCCGGAACCGGGCTCCCCCACCCCCTCCCGGGGCTTTCACCTGCGCCCAGGTGTATGGGGGGGAGGGGAGCCTGATCAACAGCAGCGCCCACCACCCTCTCCCCGGCCATTCCCGCATACCCCTGGCTCCGCTTCTCTCGAGAACGCAGGGATGCCCCAAGGGTGGTGGGGACCCGGGGCCCCTCACCTGCGTACTCTCCACTCCCCGCCAGACTAGCGGGGCGGGGGGCGGACGTGCGAGTCTGGGGGAGGGGGATGAGCTAGACAGACTGGGGAGTCAGCCCCCAGCACCCCCGGAGTTCTTCGAGTCCCGCTCCAGGGGGGGAGGGGCCTCCTCCCCACCCCCGAGGTTTCCATGGGAAGCGAGAGGGGGGCGTCGTTGGTTCATCCCCACCCCCAGTCTGACACTCCGGGCGCGAGGGGGGAGAGAGGGGGAGGCGCGGAGCCCCAAACAACAAAGAGCCGAGCGGCGAGCGGCAGCCCCTCCCCCGAGAGGTTGGGGGTCGCGGCCGCCCGGCCCTCCCAGTCCCCTCCCCTGGGGCTTCGCCGTTTGCTCCCGAGCCGCCCCCCAGGGTGGGGAGCCAGAGGCAGTGCCGCGGCCGCCGCCGCCCGGGCCAGAATGACAGTGACCCCCCGCGTCCCCAGGGATGCCCCCGACACACAGACACACACGGAGGCGGCCGGGGTGATACACACGGAGGCACGGCGGGGAGGAGAAGACAAGGGCAGCGAGGACTGAGCAGACTGGGGACCCGGCCCCGCAGCCGGCCCCCGGCCGCCGCACACCCCGGGAAAACACCCGGCCTCCCTGACAGCCGCCCAGACCGCGGCGGCGCCGGCAGCCACCCCAGCCCAGACGCGGCCGGCCACGCGGACGGCGACCGCAGCCCCCTCCCCGCCCCGCCGCCCGCTCCCACCCCCAGACGATCGCCGACGCAGACACACAAATCACACACTCAGACACACACGCACACTGACAGCCGCGCACGCCTGCTCACACTTGGAGCCGCACGCCGTCCCCAGGCCCGGCGTGTGTGTGCGTGTGTGACACGCCGACATCTGTCTGCCTTCTCCCTTTCACCGGTACCCCACGTTTCCATCGTCACCCAGCAGCACCTCCAGGACTCCCGCCTCGGCGACCCAGCCCAGCCCACCCCGGCCGGGCTTCTCCCGACAATCAGGGCGACAGGGTCGCCTTGGTTCTGGGGAGGTGCTCGGCCGGACTCCCTGCCTCAGCTCTGGACCCCACTTTTTAAAGGCAGGAGTCCTAGACGCAAGCCCTCGGAAGCCTCACCGCTGAAAACAGGTCATCCCCGGCCCCCCCTCCAAGTGCGACGGCCCAGCACGGCCGAAAGGGGCGAAGATGGGGGGGAGCGGTGGGATGGGGGCGCGCTCTCCCAGCGGCGGGTGCGAGGGAAGGCAAGGTGGGGTGCGGTGCCCGCACGGCCCAAGTCCTCCTTCCCAAACCTCAACAGCCTCTTTCAGACACCCCCGCTCCCCGAGTTTCGCGGACGCCCACAGGGTACGGCCCCTGTCCCTCGCTCCCAGGACCCCCACCCCAGTGCCCTCAGACCCCCCCCCCCGCAGACGCGGGACGCGCGGGCTCCCCGGGCCCCCGACTCACTGCTGGTTGGAGCTGTTCCAGTACACCGCATGCCGGTTCCCCAGCGCCCCCCCGGGCCCCTGGGCCCGCAGCGGCAGCAGCGGCGCGGGCACGAGCAGCAGCAGCAGCAGCAGCGGCGCCGCCATCCCCGGAGCCGCCGCCGCCGCCGCCCCCCGACTGAGCCCCGCGCTCCCGGCTTCTCGCCTCCCAGCTCCCCGCCGCCGCCGCCGCCGCCGCCGCCGGCCCCCGAGCCGTAGGCCACGCCCCCCAGCTCCTTCCCCGCCCTCCGGGCGCGCCCGGCCCGCCCCGGCGCCCCCGCCTGGCCCCGCCCCGCTCGGGCCCCGAGCGCGCGGCGCTGGGGCGGTGGGGGACCGCGCTGCGCCCTCGGGCACCGGCGGCGCGCGCCTCGTCTCCCCCGCCTGCTCCCGAGTTCCCTGGAGAAGGACAGGGAGGCCCGGACAGGGAGTCGGTCTCGCGTGAGCACATTCTTCCCTGGGATGGGGTGGAGGAGGTTTGAAAAGAAGCGGGGGGAGGGGGTCCGGGCCCGGTGGATAAGAAGAGCCAGACCCCCTCCTTTCTCAGCAGTCTGGCTGTCTGCCCCCTCCGTGACCCTCCTCCCGTGTGAATGAGGAGGCGGTGGGCTCCAGCGGGTGGTGGAAAAGCCCTCCGTTGGCACCGAGGACTGGAGCCCCCGGCAGAGCACGAGGCTTGTTTCCCCTGGAGGGGGGTGGGGGGGCTCAGCCCCCGGGAACGTCAGCACCCCTGTGCTGAACGGGCCCACGGAGAGCCAGCCGCCCTCACTCCCACTCGGGAGGGGCTCCTCCCCGTGTGGCCCGCGGTGTCCCTAGGCTTTGTCACTGCTACTCTAGTGACGGGAGGGCAGAGAGCAGCACGGCCTGTGCCCCGGTGCGCCCCCCCACCTCTGTCATGCCCTCACCGTGACACGCGAGCACAGACCTCACACACACACCTTCAGACCCCCAGAGGCAGAGAACTTAGAGACACAGCACTTGACACAGACATATCGACACACAGGTGCCCTCCCTCCCAGACGCACACGGGGTGGGGATGTCAGAGGACTGGGATCTACAAACACAGGCACTCAGACACAGAGCCGCAGGAACACACCCTGTGGTGTGCAACACACATGCAACACCCAGTGACTCACATCCAAACCCACGTGCCCCCTCTGACACACACAGCTCCTTGTTCTCCCTTCTTTGCCCAGGAAGTAGAGATTGAGGGGAAGGGTCTAGAATCCAGGCCTAGGGGATGTCCACCCCTGATCTCTTGTCTTTCAGAGAGGCGCAGGCTACGAGTGACCGGGAGAGCCAGGGCTCAGATGGCGCTCTGAGATCCCACGCCAACTGCTGGGCCCGGGGGGACAGGCGTGATGCTCTTTGCTTCTTGAGAAAGAAGGAGACAGAGCACAAGTGGGGGAGGGGCAGAGAGAGAGGGAGACACAGAATCCGAAGCAGCTCCAGGCTCCCAGCGGTCAGCACAGAGCCCGACGCGGGGCTCGAACTCACAAACCGTGAGATCATGACCTGAGCCAAAGCTGGACTCTCAACCAACGGAGCCACCCAGGAGGCCTTCCTTCTTTCCTTCTTGAGCGGGGACACACACGCATCCTTCATCTGCTTATCCTTGGCAGGACAGGAGTCGTGACACAAGTCAGCCTCAGGTGCCGAGTTTGGGGGGGACAGTGCCACCCAGGATGGGCCCCATGCCAGCTACGGCCAGGCAAGAGCAGGCCCTCTCCTGTCTCCACGCTCCTCCGCCCCCGGGAGATGTCCTCTCCTTTCTCAGGGGCCAGCAGTAAATTAGGCCCCCTGGGGTGGGAATGGGGGACTCTGCACACAGCTCTCTCTTCCCCCAGACTCTTCATCCCCAGGGAGATTTGCTTCACCCAGAGGATGCTAACGGGGCCTGCTCCTGGTGCCGCAGATCACAGGGATCTGCCTCCCTCCCCCAACCCCCTGCCCACGCGGGGAGGCCGTTCCCTGCAGGGCCCGCAGGCGCTGGGTGGTGGGCCAGGGGCGTGTGGAGTGGGGGAAGGGAGTTGCTCGTTTGGTCTAGGCGTTCGGATTTCATTGTGGAAGCCTTCCATCCCTGCATGTAGAATCTGGGTCCCACTTACGGATTTGGGCCCTTTTCTATAGGACCTGGGTATCTCTGTTTAGACACTAGCACCCCCATACCCATCCTCCAATAATGACTGAGCTCCTTCGCTTTAGAACCAGGAGCCCTTTCTCTAGAATTTAAGCAGCTCTATCGGGTTTTTAAGTTCTGAGACCGGCCCAGGCCTCGGTCCATGGGATCCGATGCTGTATCCAGACCTCTACTCAAATCAGGTGCTGGCTGATTGGAGTGTGTGTGTGTGTGTGTGTGTGTGTGTGTGTGTGTGTGTGTTAAGTTTATTTATTTATTTGAGAGAGCGAGCGAGTGAGAGACCAAGCAGGAGAAGGGCAGAGAGAGGGGGAGAGAATCCCAAGCAGGCTTGTCAGTGCGGAGCCTGATGTGGGGCTGGATCCCATGAACCGTGAGACCACGGCCTGACCTGAGACCGTCAGATACTCCACCCACTGAGCCACCCAGGAGCCCTTTGTGTGTTCTAGAATAAGCACCCTCTGTGCGGACTCAGTCCCGCAGGACTCAGATGTGCCCAGTCTTTAGGGTACTTCTCTTTGCAGGTAGTGCTTTGTGCCCAAGAGTGCTGCTTCCTTCAGCGGGAGGTGGCCCTGTGTGCCCCTCCATCTTGGGGAGGGACTTTCAGGTCAAAAGGTGATGTCACCCTTTACTAGCCCCTTGGGTGGCTCCTGTGTGCCATGCACGAACTGCACAACGCTGTGGCAGTCCTGACATGGGAATCGACCTCCGGCCGTGCTGCCGAGCCCTGCCCTTAGGCCTCCGGTCCTGGGGTCACGGCTTCCCTAGGGACTGGGTCTCTGCACGAGATCGGAGTCACTGGCCACATGCCCGGCGCCTCATCTGAAGCCTGCGAGGTCTCCGTTTATATCTGTGACTCAGACCTTTCTTGACCGTGACCCACAGCAAGCGGTAGATTTTGCAGCCCGGCACACACACGCACGCGCATACACATCGCGTTTAAGCAGAACAATAAGCTTCTTGAAAGGATACTTAGCCTTGTGACGACAGAGGCTGTGCTCCGGTGTTTTTCTCCTGTTCTCATTTTAAGTGTTTTTTAAATAAAATAAAGTCCTGGTCAAGATCCTTAAAATTTATTCTTGATTTCCCCACCCCAAAGGGTCATGAGCTAGAGTTTGAAACAGTGGTGTCTAAGGCCTGGGCCCTGCTCACACGTGTCTGTGGGGGGGGGCCTCTCTTGGGATTGGGGTTCTCCCCAGGGGGCTGGGCCTCCCTTTAGGGCCCCAGCCCCCCTCCCCTTTCCTCCAGGCTCCGCCCCTCAGCCCTGCTGGTAGGCCTATGGCTGCCATCTGCTCTCCAGGGACACTGGATTCAGACCCCTGGGGGCTCTGAATGGCTGCCTCACTCCCACCCCCAGGGGCCAGGGAAGCTGGGAGCAAAACAGGTCGTGGGCAGAGGGAGTAGCTGGGCAGTGTGGCCCAAGGCGGCTCCCAGGACGCGGGGGTGGCAACCACAGGGCTGCGCTGTGTTCAATAAATCATGGAGGCGAGGGCCTGGGGGAGGGGAGACCAGCGGGGAAGGGGGGGCTGTGGATAAATAATTCATTAAACAAATAAACAAGGAGCCTGTGAGAGGGAGCACTGCGCACGTGTGCGGGCGGGGGGGCGGGGGGCCGCTGCCTGCTCCAGACATGAAATATTCACGGACTCCGCACCTTGCCCAGGGCCCACGCATGTGCCGGTGCGGGTGGGCTGCGGGCGTGGCTCAAACGTGGCAACCTGGGTGCCCGTGAGGAGGGTGCTGCATATACCTTCTGACTTTTCCAAGTAGGTGTGTCCCATGGCTACGCGGTGCTCAGTGTCCTGCGTGGACACGGAGCCCACAGGCACCTGCGGGCAGGGGACACGCAGCGGCGCCACTGCCGTGTGGTCCAGGACACGGGACATGAGGGTACAGGGCATGGAGGGCTGGTGGGGGTGCAGTGACCTCTGATGCTAGTCACGCCCTGGCCCCTCTAATGAACCCTGCAAGCCCATGAAGGGGGAGGGCATCTCTGGGGCGGTACACTGGGGGTGCGTGTGAACCCCCTGAATGTGCCTCAAGAAAAGCTGAGACGGAGGCATGACGGCTTAGCAGTGAACAGGCCGGGCTTGGGGCGTCTGCTGGCTGGGTCAGTGCACTGTGTGACTCTTGATCTCTGTGTTGCACAGTCGAGTCCCACGTTGGGAGAAGAGATTTTTTTTAATTTTTTAATGTTTTTATTTATTTCTGAAAGAGAGAGAGATAGCGCAAGCAGGGGAGGGTCAGAGAGAGAGGGAGGCACAGAATCTGAAGCGGGCTCCAGGCTCTGAGCTGTCAGCACAGAGCCCGATGCAGGGCTCGAACTCACGAACGTGAGATCATGAGCTGAGCCAAAGTCAGATGCTCAACCGACTGAGCCACCCAGGTACCCCTTTTTTTTTTTTTTTATGTTTATTTATTTTTGAGACAGAGAAAAAGAGGCTGAATGAGTGGGGCGAGGTGCGGGGGTGCAGAGACTCCGAGCGGGATCCACGCTGTCAGCAGAGAGCCTGACACGGGGCTTGAACCCACAAACCATGAGGTCGTAACCTGTGCTGAAGTTGGATGCTCAACTGATTGAAAAAAATCTTAAAAAAAAAATCTTTAAAAAAAAACAAACAGGATGGGCTTGGGTTTGAACTCCAATTTTATAGCTCACTGGCCCCTCTACTTGCCTAACTTCTCTGAGACCGGCCTTCATCTGTAACGTAGGTGGAATAATGCCCTTCCTCAAGGAGCTGGTTCTTAAGGGAGTTAGGAACTGGGTCTGGGAAGCACTTAGCACCGTGCTGAGGCCCCATGAGTTGCTAGGTGTACGGGGGTCCTCATCACCATTATTTGTATTCATTTGTTTATTTTATTTTATTTTATTTAAAAAATTTTTTTTAATGTTTTATTTATTTTTATTTTTTTATTTTTTATTTTTAGGAGAGAGAGAGAGACAGCGTGAGCAGGGGAGGGTCAGAGAGAGAGGGAGTCACAGACTGAAACAGGCTCCAGGCTCCGAGCTGGCAGTCAGCACAGAGCCCGACGCGGGGCTCGAACCCACGAACCGAGATCATGACCAAGCGAAAGTCGGACGCTTAACTGACTAAGCCACCCAGGCGCCCCTGTTTTATTTGTTTCTAGAAGAGAGAGAGACAGCGTGAGCAGGGGAGGGTCAGAGAGAGAGGGAGTCACAGACTGAAACAGGCTCCAGGCTCCGAGCTGGCAGTCAGCACAGAGCCCGACACGGGGCTCGAACCCACGAACCGCGAGATCGTGACCTAAGCGAAAGTCGGATGCTTAACCAACTAAGCCACCCAGGCGCCCCTCATTTGTTTATTTTAAAAAATAGTTTATTTTTAATATTTTAAAACTTATTTATTAGAGAGAGTGCTCATGCATGCAAGCAAGTGGAAGAGGAGAAGCAGGGAGAGAGGGAGAGAGAGAATCCCAAGCAGGCTCCATGCTGTCAGCTCGGAGCCCAATGTGGGGCTCCATCTCACGAACTGTGAGATCATGACCTGAGCCCAAAATCAAGAGTTGGACACCCAACTGACTGAGCCACTCACCCAGGCACCCCTGAAGCATTTTAAGGAATCTAGGGGCGCCTGGGCGGCTTAGTCAGTTAAGCATCCCACTTCCGCTCAGGTCATGATCTCGCGGTTCTTGGGTTCGAGCCCCGCGTCGGGCTCTGTGCTGACGGCCAGCTCAGAGCCTGGAGCCTGTTTCAGTCTGTGACTCCCTCTCTCTCTGATCCTCCCCTGCTCACGCTGTCTCTCTCTCTCTCTCTCTCCTAGAAATAAATAAAAAATAAAAATAACAAAAAAGGTTCGCCTGAGGCCTGCCCGCCAAGACTAGCCCCAGACCCCCTTTGCCGTTGGCTCTGTTCTCTAAGCTTCTCTAAAAGCTGTCACGGTGGCAGAGCTGGCCCAGGGCTTGGGGACAGCTGTGGGGTAGGAAACAATTAGATGCACTCAGTGAGGAGGGGAGGATTCAGCCAAACATGGAAAGCCCCATCCTTGACGGTGCAGAAGGAGGGTCCCCGACCTTCTCAGGCCGCGGAGCCCCAGGCCCTGAAACTCTCCCTAGACCCAGACTCTCTTCTCTTTCTTGCTACCGAACTTAGCTTTCGAGCAAGCGGCTGCAGGAGACAGAGGCGGTGGGGGGGGGTCTCTGAGCGGCATCACGGTGCCCCTGCCCCCCCCATTGCCAGAACTCTAGCCCCCCCCCCTTCTGCCTGGTGGTTGAGGCATCCCTGGTGAAGAGGGCTACGCCCGGGCAAGACCCAGGGGAGTGGCGCCCCAGGGTGGGGGGGGGAGCCCCGGCCCCCGGAGGGCCAGGGTGGGGTAGCGGCCTCCCGGCAGGCTCCCGCATCCCCAGCCCTCTGGAGCCCCCTGGAAGGGACCGGCTCCCGGCAGGGAGAGCCGCAGGCAGGTCTGAGCTGGCCTGCTCCTCCGCAGACAGGAGCGCGCGCTGGGGGAGGGGGCCGAGGTCTCCGTGGGGAGCGGTGGTTGTAACCCCTGCGTCTCCTCCGGGGAGCCAGGGACAGCGGCCCCCGAGCTCGGGCAAACCCCGCCGCATCCCGGGCCCGGCCCTTGGCCTCCCTGGCCTGCCCGCCGCCCACGAGGTCTGGGCCCCCCTGAGCCAACGTGGCTCTCCGCTTCCCTCCCCTGGGCTGGGCAGGTTCGGGCTAATCTGCACAAGAGCTTCACGGCAAACATTGATCTGTAATAAAACCACAGTGTGTGTTCAGGAGCGGGGACTCCAGACACAGAGAGCTCCAGACAACACACTCTCACTCTCACACACACACACAGATGCAAAACACGCAGCCCCGGGAGGCCAAGCGGCTGGGCGCGGGCCCACACGGTCACACGCGCACACAGGCACAGCCTCGGCTCTCCACGCCCCCTCCCTGCCTTAAACTTTGTCCTTCAAAGCCCACGGCTTCTCTGAGGGCCGCGCCCCCAGCACTTTATTCGAGGCTGGGTAGTGGCATTTGCACTTGGCATTATAATTATTTGTTGGACAGTTTGTCTTCCTGAGTAATCTGAAGAATCCTTCAGGGAAGAGATCTGGTCTTACGCAAGCGCCTATCCCCGCGGGCGGCCTGGGGTTCTAACGTTAGCACGGGTAGGTAAGGGCTTCACAAATCACTGCCTCGGCCAGGGGCACGGCCCTGTGTGGCCCCAAGCAGCACTCAGGGTCACCAGTGCCTGCCGCTGGTCTCTGGCCCCTCCGCTTCTGGTCTCCCCCCACCCCAAGCCACCGCCTCCAGGCTTCCTCAGAGGGCCCCCTCTCTGCCCCTGGGTTGGGAGGGCCGTGAATCTGACCTCCACCTGAGGGCTGGCAGGCAAGCTAAGGGTTAATGACACCTCATTAGTGTTTAATTGGAGGAAGGAAGCCGGCCCCTCGCTGGAAGCTGGCAGCCCAGTCCCAGCACCCTGCTGGGCGTGTGGGTGACTCGGCCCCAGCCCCCCAGCCCAGCCCCCAGCGCAGCCCCCCGCACCTCCCCACCATTTGGTTTGCCGGTGTGGTCTCCAGGCCGCAGAGACCAGCCCTCCCCAGCTGTCAGCAAGAGTGGGGGGGGCGCCTCCTCTTTCTGTCTTGCTGGCTGCGCCCCCTCTCACCCGAGGGGACGCTGCCTGCTGGGGGGGGCTGGAGAAAGAGAGAGATGCTGGAGCCGCTAAGGGATAAAGTCGGGCTACAGACGGCGACAGGACTGGGACGTGGGGCTGTCTGCTCAATTTGACCTTAAATGAAGAGAATGCAAATGAGGGGCAGACGAGATGCGGAGCAGGAGCCTCTCAGAATTAGCATTCTGGGTGGCGGCGGCTCCGCTAGCGGGACCCCCGCGCGTGGCCAGCGATCCCCACCCCCACCCCCACCCCGCCGGCCTGGGGCGAGGGGCACTGACCATTACTTTGAGTGAGAAAGAGGATCTCTAGAACGATAGGAGCTTGGCTGGGCCAGGGCCGCGGGACCGGGGTCCTGGGCTCCACCCCGGCCTCCCCGGCCTCCCCGCCCCCAACCCAAACACCACACAAGCCTCCTCGGACTCCAGCAACGACCACTCTCCAGGTTACGTCGGACGCACCGTCGGTTGCTATGGGGACCCCCTCCCCACGTCCAGGCCTGAACCAATTGGCATCACCGCTGATGACCTCAGGCCCCAGGCCCCAGATTCAATTGGCTATTTGGAGGCCAGAGTGTCCCTCTCCTACTGCGTCAGCGCTGGGGATCCCCGACGCCCACAGCGCCCCGGGCCTGCTGAAAGGGCGCGCGGGGAGCTCACGATTTGATGAATGAATAATAAGTAAAGGAAGGGAGGAATCACTGAAAGAGAAGGGGAAAGAAAAGGAACGGTCACATAAAGAGACCAAAACTTGAGGATTTAGCTTCCAGGGAAAGAGTGATTTGCAACCCCGGAGAGTCGGGGCAGGACCCGGGTCGCCGAGTCGCCCTCCCAGGCTCTCGGGAAGGCGATCCTGCGCGAGGCAAAGGGGACCAGACTTTTCCCATCTGCTCGGGAGCTACTCGGGCGGGCCCAGCGAAGCGAGGGCCCCACCCTGGGCCGTCTAGCGCCTCAGAGTTTAGGGGAGATCGGTGACGCCCCAAAACTCACAGGCCTGCCCAGCCTCCTGGGACCGCGCCCCGGAACCCGCCTCGAGGCCTTCTCCTGGGTCGGGCCCGGATCCGGAAGGCGGCCCAGCACCTTCAGCCCGTCTCCGCCCCGGGAGCCGACCTGGCCCTCGCTGTCCGCGGGGCGCGCCCCGGGGCAGGGCCCGGTGTGCGGAAAGGGTCTGCGGGCCAGTGCGCGACCGTCGCACAAATGCTCCCTGCGGGGAGCCGGGCAGCCACCTGCCACCCGCGCCTCCCGCACCCGCCTTCTCGCCGGGCGGTCCTCGGGGGCGGCAGGGGCTATTCGCTCGCCCCGCTGCGGCCTCTCTGGGGTGAGGAGGAGGGGGGCGGCGGGCCCTCGGTTTCCGGGGCGACACCACCCCCAGCTCCCCATGACAGTAGAGGCGCAACTCGAACCCAGAAGCGGGAGATCGGGCCGTGGCTCATCCTCCAGTCAGACGCCACCCTCTCGGCGCCCAGTCCCTGGCGGTCGGGGCTGCGGGCGCCAGCACCCAGAGACTGGGTGTCCTCGCGAGGGGCCTGGACGGGGGAGGGGGAGGACGGGGTCGGCCGGAGCCTGCTGCGCCCCGGGCCCCCCCCCATCCCGCAGGCAGAGCAGGGCGATCAGCCGGGGGGGGACCCGGGTCAGACCTGAGTGGGGGGGGGAGGGCTTCGCGAGGTCCAGAGTGACGGCGTCGGTCCGTCTCCAGGCCCCGCCCCCCGCCCCCCACCCCGCCCCGTGTTCACACGCCGCTGCCGCAGCCTGGCCGAGCTAATCAGCATCCACCTATCGATGATCGCTGGCTGGGTGCCAGGAGGGCCGGCACGGTGCCAGGGGAGGCTGCGGGGCACCCCGGCGGTCGGGGCACAGCTGCGGGGGAAGGGGCGCCCCTTCCCCGGGCTGCACCCAGGATGCGTCCAGAAAGAGGACTCTGGTCGGGCTGGGGGGGGTGGGGGGAGGTGGCGGATCATAGCCTCGCCTGCCAGAGGAGGGAGAGATGGTGTGGGGCTGAGAGCAGAGGGGGCCCTCCCTCCTCGGCCCCACCCCCTCCTCCTTATAAAAGCGAAGAACAAAGAAGCCGCTGGGGAAGGAAGCTTTGATCTGACCCCACCTCGCAGTTCTAGGCCAGGCACCGCCCAGACTGCCCCTGGGGAGGGGAGGGATGCCCAGCGCAGGGACCCAGGCGTTCTGAAGCTCGGCGCTCCCCCCGCCGGGCCAGGGCCCCAGCCGGTGGGCTGTCAGGGGCACCTGCCCCTCCCCAGCACAGGAAGCCAGCTAGGGAGGCGGGAGAGGGTGCCAAGCTCTACAGCTGCCGCTGGCACCCACCCCACACCGCCCAGAGGGGCGCCCTGGGCCTGGACTGGATGGCCTGGGCACAGCGTGCACGGAGGTCAGGCGGAGCCACGCTGAGAGCAGAGGCCGCAGGGAAGGGGCCAGAGGGCAGTGGGTGGGGGAGAACAGCATAAGGGGGGTGGTTTATTGGGGGTTTAGTCCAGACACTTATAAAAATACAAACTGGCATGATGTCCAGCCTCGTGGCAAGTCCGTCTTCACAGAAGACAAGCGAGAGGCCCCCCGGGGAGGGGGTGTGCTGCCGCAGGGAGACGGCCCCCAGGGGCTGGGCGCAGGTCGCGGGCCTGGGCCTCGTCCTCGTCCGGTCTGGCAATCCACCTGTCCCCAGGTCACCGTGCCGGCCCCCCACAGGCTCAAGGGCTCCACCCCACCCAATCCCAGTCTTGCCGGGGGGCGGGGTGGGCGGAGACCGTCAAAGCAGCTGCCCGAGGCCCTGTGTGTCCCCCTGGGCCGCGCTGGGGGTTCAGGGCTGTGCGCAGCTCCCGGCAGCAGCTCTTCGGCTGGTGGTGAGGGGCCAGCCGACCTCTCCCAGCACTCTTCCATTGGTCTGGTTGGCTTGGCGCTCGGGGGCCCTCCTCCGGGGAGTCCTGTGAGGGCTCTGGCTCCTGGGGTAGCGGGGGGGTCCACGTGGCTCAGAGAACTCGCAGCAGCAACAGCAGCAAGAGACGGAGGGGGCTGGGAGCCCCCCCCCCCCGCCGCCCGGAAGTGCCGCTCTCTCCAGGGCTCCCGACGGGATGCGCCGACTCAGACTCTGCAGGAGGGCGGCACTGATGGACCCTCCCTGCCCGCGGCCTCCTCACTGCCCCCCCGCTCCACTGCTCGCTCCAGTCCCAGGTCAGCCCAGGGCTTGAAGGATATTGCCCTGGAGATGCCATCCCTTGGCCTGGCATAAAGGGTTGCCAGGGGGCGCCTGGGGGGGCTCAGTCGGTTGAGCATCTGACTTCGGCTCAGATCATGATCTCACGGTTCGTGGGTTCGAGCCCCACGTCGGGCTCCGTGCTGACAGCTCAGAGCCTGGAGCTGCTGCAGAGTCTGTGTCTCCCTCTCTCTCTGCCCCTCCCCCGCTCACACTCTCTCAAAAATAAACAAACATTAAAAAACATTTACAAAGCGGTACAGTGGAAGCTCCCACAAAGCAAAAGGCCCCACCTGGCCCCCTCTGGGCCTGATGCCTCCGGACTGTCCCCACTGCTCCCCTCACTCTCGGGGGCCCAGGGGCTGCCCGCCCTTCCCCCTCCCCCACTTACGCCTCTCCTTGCAGCAGACAGACACCTGGAGCCTCAAGCAGCGGCCAGAACTCTCCGGGGTCGGCACCGCTGCGTGGGGGGATTGGGGGTAGACGTTAGCACAGGCTGGTCTGCACACCTCAGACCCTCGCGATGCGTCTTCTGGCCACGTCCTGGCGCCAGACTCCCTGTGCTCCCATCATGGCCCCTTCCCTGGCTCCCCCGGCTCTCTCCTCCTCTTGGGAGCTCACCCTAGATGTCCCCCTGCTCAGGGTTAGACTCAGGCTGCCCGCCTGGCCTGAGCAAGGCCAGGTGCCCCTCCCCCGCCCGCCCCGGCCATCACCGGTGCGCCCTCCTCACTCACAGATGTAGTAGTAGGTTTCTCCAGGCAAGAACTCGAAGCCAAGGGAGAAGGGTGTGAAGCGCTGAATCTTCTCCGAGAATCGAACGGGGCCAAAGGGAGCGAAAGGGAGGGCACACTCCCAGCGCTTGAAGGCGCCCGGCGCCTGGGCCTCGCAGGCCTCATAGCCCGGCCGGTCCACCATGTACAAGGCGAACGTCTCGGGGCCGTCCGGGGGCCCCGGCCCTTCATAGTGCGGGCAGAAGATGTCTAGGTAATCGTTGAGGCCCAGCTCCACCGCAGCGTCTCCCCCAAGCAGCCTGCGGGCGCAAGGCAGGTGTGGGCTGGAGGCGTGTGGGGGTCGGAGAGACCCCTCCCGGTGCTCCCCGCCAGCCTCTCCCCCTCCCCACCCCAGGAGGGCCTAAGCGTCCCAGCCTGGCAACTCTGGGAGACAGTCAAAACATGGGTGGCGTCACCAGTTCACAGGTCCTGAGAGGCTAAGGGACCGCAGCGCCCACGAGCACGTGGCTCGCGCACAAGACGGCCACGCAGCACGCCCTACATTTTCAGGTGGGGGCTGCCACCCGGCTCTGTAGCCCCAGACGAAGGGTCTGACGCACACCACCCTGTACTTGACAGATGTCAGGTGGGGGCTGCCACAAAGCTGGGGCACAGAGGGAGGGGCACGCAGCCCAGTCCCACCGTGGGGGGGGCGGGGGCACCGACCCCGGCGGCAGAAGCAGGGACAGGAAGACCGCTTTCACCAGCGGAGAGGATGCCACGGACAGAGAGAAAGGAGGAGTGGGTGGGGGGACCTCCTTTCTTCCTCCAGGACAAGGAAACGTGGGAGATGGAGCAGAGGCCCTTCCAGACGTTAACCAATCTTTGGGGTACTCAGGACTCCCTTCTCTACTTCCTGGGAGCTGCCTGTGGGAGCCGGGCTGGGCGGGAGGGGCTGGGACAGGCTGGCTGCCACCTTCCCCCTTCCCCACCATACACGCAGTCCAGCCTCACTCGGAAAGGCCTCTAACTATCCCTCAGTGGGGGGGTGGGGGGGGCTAAGGATCACTGCATCCGGAGTTCTAACTGGGAATGCAGACTCCTGGGCTCAGCTCAGACCGGCTAGAACATGAGCTGGGCCTTGGTAGGACTTGTTCCAGAATGTCCCTAGTGCCTAGAAAAGTGTCTTGTCCAAACGCTCAATAAATACTTGTAGACTGATGAATGAGCCAGAAACCTCAGGGTTGGGGGCTAGGAACCTGAATTTCTAACAAGTTCTTCAAGTGATTCAGAGGCGCTGGTCTGGAACAGAGAGGGGCCCTGGGGACTGGAGGACAATAGTTGTTATCACGTGGTGCCGATATCGTCATGGCTTGTGGGAGGCTGCCCTCCCCGGGGGTCTTCGGGCTGAAGAGGCCAGAGCCCAGGTCTTATCTCTACACCCCGCAGCCCAGCACACGCCCTGGCACACAGCACACCGCGTAGTGCCTGTTAGTGAGCGAGCAAATGCACAGAGTCACAGATCGTCTCGAGTATCAGAAAGGCAAACAGATGGAGAAAGCAGAGAGAGGCACAGAGAACTGGGGAGGAAGATGAAAACACTCGAAAATACCGAAGTTCAAAGGCTCGGGGGAAAGAAGTAATAATTTTTGTCTGTACAGCCTACACTTCCTTCGCACACGTGACCTCAGCCAGCCAGCTCTATTTCCCAGGATACCAGGTATTATGAGCCCATTTTACAGATGAGATAACTGAGGTTAGGGAGGTCAACCCACTTGCCCAAAGGTGATTCAGCTGGAAGGGCAGGGCCGGGACTGGACAGAAATAGAAGGGCGGACAGTGAGGGAGATGAAAGCAGAGATAGCGAAAGAGATGAGGAGACCGAGCAAGCGCCCGAGGGGAGGCCCAGCAAGCCGGAGCCTAAACCGCGCTGTTCCGCGGGAGTAAAGCCCCGTCCCGCCCCCCCAGACCGCCCGCCCCGGCTCGGGCTGCAGGGCGGGGGAGGGAAACCAGCGGGAGTGAGGCCACAAGCCAGGGGGCGGGGCTCGGAGCGCAGGCCGTGGCCCCCCGGCTCCCGGCTCCCGGTCGCACCGGCCGCCTGCGGGGCGGGGGTCCTCCGCCCGCCCCCCGCACGTGCGGGCGGGGGGAGCCCGGGCGCGCCTCGCCCCTCCCCTCCCCCTCCCCCTCCCCGCCGGCTCAAACAAAGGAGCCCCGGCGCGCGGCCGGCGCGGGCGGGCGGCGCCGCGCACGGAGCGCGAGCGGGGCGCGCGGCCGGCCGGGAGCGCGCAGGCCCGGCCGCCGCCGCGGGCCCGGCGCGGCTACCTGGGGTTGCTGGAGTTCCAGTAGACGGCGTGGCGGAGGCCGGAGCCGCCCCGCAGCGGGCAGCCGAGGAGCGCGGCCCACAGGACGGCGCGCAGCAGGGGCGGCAGCCGCATCGCCCCTGGGGCCGCTCTGGTCGGGCCCGGCCGGTCTCGGCCCGCTGGGCTGCCGCGGCGAGAAAGGTACAAAGTGGAGGTGGGAGGGGGGGTGCGGGGCGGGGGGTGGGGTGCGGAGCCTCGCGGGCCACGCCCCCGGGTAACTTTCCACCAATGGGGGCGCGCCCCCGCCTCCCCGCTCGGAGCCAACTCGGGTTAACTCTCTGGGCGCCGCGGCGCGCCACGGCGCGAGGGGCCGGGAGGGGCGCCGTGCGGCGGCGTCTGGGAGTCCGTTTTGGGGGGTCGCGTCTAGGGTGTCCGCGTTCGTACCGGGTAGGAGGCCTTATTGCAGATTTGGGCGGTTCGGAGAGGAGCGCGCGCCCCGCGGCCGGCAGGGGGGAGACGCGAGGCAGCGGCGGGGATGCCTGAAGCCCGTCCGGCTCTGCGTGAGAACGTCGCCCGTTCTTCTTTGCCCGTCGGGGGACGGCGCGAGCGTCGGGGGGCCGGGCCGCCTCCTGGGGCTCCGCCCAGCCCCACGCCCCCTTGCGGAGTCCCAGCGGGGAGCTCGTGCCCCCCTCGGGCTGCGCGCCGGCCCCTTCCCGCCCCACACCTCCGTTCTGGGCTGGGGGCCCAGCGGCCCCATTCCCGAAGACGAAAGAATGAGGCGGACTGCGGCCTATACAATGCACCTTTGTTCCCCAGCCCTCAGGTGGGGCGACGGGGGCGGGGAGGAGGCAGGTGCACGGCCCGGGATCGTGGGAGCCGCCGCCCCGCTCCGCCCCGGCCCCGGGGCTCTGAGAACACCGCCAGAGCCACTTTTCCCAGCCACCGGGCAGAGGGTGGGGACGAACTGGCCGCCTGTGGGGGCCGCGCAGACCTGGGGGCGAGGCCTCGGCGACTGGGGGGTGGCCCGGGGTTTTACAGCCCCTGTGGTACTGGATGGCGTGCAGTCATCCCAGACCGGGCAGACACCAGCCGCGAGCATCCTGGGGACACGCGCCGAGCTGGCGGGGACTCGCCCTCCCTGGCCCGCCTTCGACCGAGGCGGCAGCGTCTCCTGGCGGTCAGGCCTGGAACCGCATCGGGGCGACCGGGCCTTCGCAGAGCCAACAAACTCCGAGGCGCGCTGCCCAGACCTCACGTTTATTGCACCAGAGCGGGGACAGGCTGTGTGCACCTCCCTCAGCCCAGCCCAGCGCCCAGCGCCTCCCCTCTCCAGCTGCCACTGCGTGAGCGGGTCCCTAGGGTGCTGCTCGGCGGCCCGCGGCTGCGTCTGGAGTCTTGGGGGGTGGCGAGGGGAGCGAGTCCAGGCTCCGGCTCCTTGGGTCATGGAGGAGGACTCCAGGGACCGGTCGCCTCTTGAAGTCCTAGGTCCGGGTTTCAGGCCACGGAACCTCAGCAGGGGTCAGAGGTAGAGCGAGGACGCTGCTGGGGGCGGCGGCGCAGGCCTGGGGTGCCAGAAGCCAAGTGAAGAGGTCAGAGGCGCCCTTTCCCCAGACCATTCACCCCTCCCGCCCACCCTCCGTGGCCCTGCTCGCCTACCTGGCCGGGACCACTACGGGTTGGGTTCCAGCTCCTGGGCCAGGCAGGTCACCCGAAGGGCGCCGGCCCTGGGGGTTGGCAGGCAGTGGCTTCCTCGGGGGTGGAGGCTTGTTGGGCCCCTGAGAGCCAGAGAGAGAGAGGGACAGAGAGCCAGAGAGAGACAGAGAGAGAGAAGGCAGGAGGCTGGCTTGGGGGGGTGTCGTGGCACCCACCCGGTTGCTGGGGACACCAGCTTGTGGGGCCGGCTTCAGGGGTCACCTTTGTCTCCAGACAAACCTGTCACCAGTAAAGGGCACCAGCGGATGTGCCGTCAGGCACAGAGGGGGCATCTCACCATGGCCACCTCTCCCAGGGCTCCTGGCACACAGCCCTGGGCAGGGGAGAGGCTGTGCCCTTCTCTCCCCCCACTGTTACCTTCGGGTGCCTCACCACCGGGTCAGCGGGCAGAGGGCGAGTGGGGGGACTGGGCCGGTCGGCCAGCTCAGCCTGAACAGAGAGAGGGGCAGCGCGGTGAGAGCACAGGCAGGGCCAAGGGGCAGGCAGGGGTTCTCTCGAGGGGTTCAGCTCCACATGCAGAGGCAGCCAGAGGGCAGGAGAGGAGGGGCACGTGCGCAGGGCCTGGGTGCCCGCTGGCGCAAACCTCAGGGGAGGACGGGATGGCCCAGGGGTGTCCCCCGGCCAGCTGCAGTCCTGCCACTGACCACCAGGTGGTGGTAGAGACCAAGGCAGGAGGCTCACCCTTTGCTGATTCTGGGGCTCAGGGTGTCTGAAGGCTGAGGGGCACCCCAGCCCCCTAATGAAGAGCGCCACTGGCAGGGGACAAGGGTGAGAGCTGCAGCGGGGCACCAAGCCCCCCACCTGCCCTGGGCCAGGCTGGGGCCTGGCCTGGAGTTACCTGGAGTCTCTTGGGCACAGGGTCAGGAGGCAGCGGCCTGGAGGGGGGTGCCGGGAAGCCAAGAGCACTGGCCTGCTGAGAGAGCAGGAGGAGCGGACAGGCAGGGTGGGGGCGGGCGGGCAGGCGGTGGGCACAGAGACAGGTGTGGGCAGAGAGGGGTCAGTGCCACAGAGGGGCAGCCGGGGCCCCAGAGGCAGTGGGGGCTGTGCATGCTGTTACTCAGTTGCGTGCAGAAGGGGTGCCGAGTGGTGGAGCGAGCATGCAGACCCCCCCACACACACACCCCTGCCGTCGCCTCCAGGGGACTCAGGGGGCACTCACCAGCCCTTCTACACACGGTGACCTGGGCCTCGTCAGGTCGTGGCACACCGAGGGCCCTCTCTGGGCAGCACCACCCCTTGCCCTCCAGGGACCCCTGCTGGGAGCACCCGCAGACCCACCTCTCACGGCCACCAGCCTGGCCACCAGCCTGGCCAGCTCGGAGTGCTCAGCAGCCCCCTCCTCTGGGTGGCTGCCCCGCCCACTCCAGGCCGGACTCCGCTGCTGGGCCTGCCTCCCCGACCCACGCCCCTGACTCCAAGGCCTTCAGCACCCCTGCCCCAGGGCCCAGGGCCCGCGCTGGATGCTCGTACAAGGTGGGGCCTCTCTCCTCTGGTATCCGCGACTCACCTTGGTGCCCGGCGTCAGCAGGGCCCTCTGCGGGGGTCCCGGGCGTTCTGGGGGACCGCACTGGGCTGCTCTGCATGTGGAGAAAAGGGGACAGAGAGCCCAGCCTCAGACCACGCTCTCCACCCACACACGCCCCTTGAGTGGGGTTGACACCGTGCAGCCCCTTGCACAGCGGCCTGTGTGTGGTTTAGCCCGGTCAGAAGTGGGGAGGCGGGTGGGGGGTGATGAGCCCGAAGGAGGGCCCCACGTAGCACAGGGGCTCCCCAGCTGCCCT
Source organism: Proteles cristata cristata (assembly GCA_017311185.1). NCBI lineage: Eukaryota > Metazoa > Chordata > Mammalia > Carnivora > Hyaenidae > Proteles > Proteles cristata. The sequence continues at coordinate 179,370 of JAESUZ010000925.1, forward strand.
CTGTGGGTCTCCGTGTGAGGTGAAGAGCTACGGAGCACAAGCAGGGAAGGGAGGCATGGGGGGCGGCCCTGGGAGCTGGGGGTCGAAGCCGGTGTGGGGGCTGCAGGCGGGGGGGGCCCGGCCGCTGTGCCCAGCAGGGCTGTGGAGGGCGCAGCAGCAGCAGCCCGGTACCTGTACTGGCAGCTGGGTCCTTTGAGCTGACAGAGCCGCTGGCGCAGGCGGCCGCGGTGCCAGTAGCTGGCGCCAAGGAGCATCAGGGCCACGAGCAGCAGGAGGCTGAGGAGCAGCCCTGTGGTCAGGGAGCTGGCTGCTGGGGGGCGGGGGGCGGTGTGAGGGCGGGCGGGGCTCGGGCCCTACACCCGGGAGGGGTGGCAGGTGGGGAGGGAGGTAAGGCGATAGAGAACCTGAAGGGGTCAGGAAAAGGGAGGGGGTAAGGAAGCCACGGTGCCCGCCCCCCGGCCCTCCCCCTGCTACCTCTGATGCGGTTGGCACAGTCTGGGGGCGCCCAGCCCTCCTCGCAGTGGCAGTGTCCTTTGCTGTCACAGACCTAGGGGTGCAGGTTAAGTAATGAGGGGCTCTACCCTCTGGGGCTGCAGTCGCCCGTCCCGGCTTTTCAGAGCTCCTAAGTGCACAACCAGAAGGGACGCTGGGTGACCGGGTGGAGGGGGGCTGTTTATCCCCGCAGACCAGACAGAGTCCGAGGAACACGCCGGGCCCTGTCCCAGGGGCTCCCATATCCTCTCACGCACCCAGGAGGTGGGTACCGTTACTACACCCGCTGGATAGCTGAGGAAGCCGAGCTCAGACAGGGTAATAACCTGCCCGAGGTCACACAGCCAGGAAGCAGCGGAGCAGGGACCGGAAGCTAGGTGCGTGTGCGTTTCCCGCGCCCGTTATCGTTTCCGTTCCCGGAGGCTGCCCGCCGCCCTCCCGTCCCGCCCGTGCCAGCTCACCCCGTGCCCATGGCATTTGCGTCGACATTCCCGCGCTCCCAGGAGACCCACGGGCTGGCACTGATGGTCGATGCACACCTGGCCGGCGGGGAAGGACACGGACTGGGTTCTCACGAAGCTTTACTGGCCGGGGAGGTCAGCGCGGCTGAGCGGCGGATGGAGAAACCCAGGCCCGCGGGAGGACAGGACTTTGCTCAGGGCAAACGAAGACCCTGAACCCCCCTCAGTGCCTTTTCCCTGGGCCCGGGGGAGGGGGGTGGGGACAGTGAGGCCTGGGTGCTGCTCGTGTGGTCCGGACACCGCGCCCCTCCCAGTGTTGCCCGCGCGGACTGCTCACCAGGTCGGGACCACAGGCCGTGCCGGGCAGGGTCAGGGGCGGCTGGGCCACGTCGTTGCCGAGGTCCAGGTGGGCCCGGCTGCAGTTCTGCCTGCGCCGCGTCCCGTTGGCTTCCAGCATCTCCCAGTGCAGATCCCGGGCCTCGCCCAGCAGCGGCTGGGCCCTGCCCCCCTGGCACTGGAGCTGCCCGCACACGGCGTCTCTGGGGCAGGAGGAGGTGGGGGTCAGGCCAGGGCTCCCGTGGACCCAGAGGAGAATCCAGGTTTCCTCACTCACTTGGGGGCGCAGGGCAGGTAGCCCCCGTCAGGGCTGCGCCCACAGTTCCCGAAGGCGTCCCCTCTCGTGTTGGCCGTACGAAGGCAGAGCGGCGTGGCGGGCTGGGCCCCGGGTCCCCAGAGAGCCTGGCACTGCCGGGCGTAGGAGGCGCAGCGGCCCTGCACGCACACGGCCTGGCCGCCTGCGCACGGCTCGCCGTCCCCCAGGCTCACGTCGGGAGGGCACTGGGGGCTGTCGCCTGAGCAGAGCTCCGCCAGGTCGCAGTCCCCTCTGGCGGGGCGGCACTGCCAGCCGGCGGGGCGCAGCTGTGGGGGGAGGGGGCGTCAGAGTGGGCACCGGGCGGCTCCGGCCAGGCCCCGGGAGTCGCCGCGACCGTCCCCGCCGGGCCCCCGGCAGGTGACCCACCTGGCAGTTCTGACAACAGAGCCCGCCGGACGCACAGCGCGCCCCGGGCCTCAGCTGGCAGGTGAAGTAGTCGCAGCAGGGGTCGGTGCACTCCTGCGGGCACAGGGGCTGCGTCGGGCGGGAGGGGGGCGCTGAGAGCCCCCTCCTCCCCCCTGCCCCAGCTGCCGAGAGCCCAGCAATGCATGCGTGTCCCTGCAGGCAGGGAGGGGTGCGGAGGGGTGGGTGGTCCCTTTAGGGCCACAGAGGGGCTCCAGAGGCTCAGAGCTGGGAAATGAGCCAGGGTGAGGGCACAGAAGTGAGCGGCGGGGGGGCTCACATCCGGGAAGCCACAGTCACACTGCTCCCCCGGCTCCACCAACGTGTTCCCGCACACGGAGGCCATGGACGGCAGGCCGTGCAGCCGCTCGAAGAGGCAGCCGCCCAGCCCCCCCAGGAGGGCCCGCTCCAGGGCCCGACGGCTGCAGTTGCTGAAGTTGAGGCCTGGCAGGAAGCTGGGATGGTGACAAGAGAGGTTGGGGCTGCGGCCAGCCCCCCGCCCCCCGCCCCCCCTCCCCCCGCCTGCAGCCACTCACTCCGTGGAGGCCTCCATGATGCAGCTCTTGGCCGGGGCTGGGCCCGGGCAGGGGCAGCTGCTCCCAGGCAGGTCGTGGGCCAGGCCCAGGCTGTGGCCCAGCTCGTGAGCTATGGAGGACGCGACTCCCAGGACGCTGCTGGAGTGGTCCTGGCAGTGGGGAGGGGACAGCCCAGGTCCAGCACCAGCCCCCCGCCGCTCCTGTCTCGGCCTCCTCTGACGTCCCGGGCACTCGGCCTCCCTCCTCCACTGCCTCTGAAGCAGGAGGAGAGCCCGGGCCTGGGTGGCGGGGAGGCTGGGGCCGCGCTCAGCCCCGTTGCTGCCCCTCGCTGCGTAGCCCCGGGCGCTCACGCCTCAGCTCCCCCTCCGCCCCTTCAAGGCGCCCCCCCCACCACGTGAAGACAGGTAAACGGAAGCACTGGCCCCGGGTAACGGTGCCAGGACGACAGAGGCCGTGCCACACAGCCCCCCCCCGGCCCCCCGGTCCCCGTGCCCATGGCTTTGGGGTGGGTAAGTCTGTGAATAAGGGAGCGGGGAGGGACCCGAGACAGCTCACCATGTTCACACCCCCCGAGAGGTCGGGAGAGCAGATGGAGTTCTGGATGGCCGTGCCCACGGCGGGCCCCGAGAAGGACGTGGCGCTGCGGGGTTGCAGGGCACGGGTCAGGCCGGCGCCGGGGGCCCGCGGGCAGGGAGCCGGGGTGCGCCGCGGGCTGGGCCGGGGCTCTTACGTCACGAGCTGGGCGCTGTCGTGGGCCAGCCGAGGCAGCAGGTCCTGGCGCCGCCAGCGGAGGAAGTTGTGTAACGTGAGGCCTGGGTCCTGGCTTATCTCCACCAGGTCACGCTGGCTCCAGGCCTCCAGGCCCACCAGCGCCACCCGCACATTTAGGGGTCGGAAGAACTGAAAGAGAACGGGGCTCAGGAGAGGGGTCCCCGAGGCCAGAGGACCATCCGGCTGCTCGCGGCACTGGGCCCGGCACTCACGGTGTCCAGGAGGAAGACCACCTGCAGCATGCGGCTCAGCAGGCGCTGGGAGTCCGGGTACTTCTGGACCTGCGGCTCAAGGGAAATGACCATGAAAAGGGGGGGGCGGGGGGCAGGGGGGCGGGGGGCAGGGGGGCGGGACACGCAGCGCACAGCAAGCTCACCTCAGAATGATCGGCTACAAGCACCAGCTCAATAACCTTGGTCTCTGCCACTACGTCCCGCCTCCGCTGAGGACAAGAAGGAGCGTCAGGCATCAGGCGGGGCCGCACGGGGCTGCCCAGGCTGTGTCCACTCCCGCCCTGTGGGCTCCAGTGGAGGAGAGCAGGGAGCCCATTTTACAGACGAACCACTGAGAGCCTGAGAGGCCAGGGACTTGCCCAAGGTGGACTGAGAAGTACGTCATGAAGCTGGGAGTAGAGCCTTGCTCTTCTGGCTCCAAAGTTAGTACTTCTTCCAAATTAAAATAATAATAATAATAATAATTGGGGTGCCCGGCTGGCCCCTTCAGATGAGCTACTCTTGATCTCGGGGTCCTGGGTCTGAGCCCCGCACTGAGTACAGAGATTACTAAAACAATGAACAGGGGGCGCCTGGGGGGCTCAGTCAGTTAAACGCCTGACTTCGGCTCAGGTCGTGATCTCACAGTTCGTGGGTTCCAGCCCTGCGTCGGGCTCTGTGCTGACAGCTCAGAGCCTGGAGCTGCTTTAGATTCTGTGTCTCCCTCTCTCTCTGCCCCTCCCCCTGCTCGCACTCTGTCTCTCTCTCTCTCAAAAATAAGCATTAAAAAACACAATAAACTTTAAGAAATGAATAAAAAATAATAGCCAACGCTGTCATATATATTTACTCATCTCAGGCACAGTTGTAAGCACTGGATAGATACTTGAAGGACGGATGGATAGATACAGACTCGTTTAATCTCCACAGTAACTCTAGCAAGTAAGTCTTATCATCCCCAACTTATAAATTAGGAAACTGGATTTGTACTGCTCTCTGCCTGGTAACTGTGTGAGGTCTGGAGTCAGGTGAGAGCTCTCCGCATACGGAGCACGTGACCCGTGAGGAGTCCGAGTCAGGTACCTGCGTCTGAACCCCGGGTATGTTGCTCAGTAGTTGAATGGCTCTGAGCAAGTCCCTAACCTCTGTCTCCCTCTCTGAGCTGCTTCCCCAGCTAAGCTGGAGCTACGCAGCCCGAATCTCCCCAGGTTGCCGGAGGAGGAGAGATTACGTTCACACAGGGCCCGACTCAGGATGACGGCTCCTCAGAAGGTACTGGAAACAAAGGGCTCAGAGGGTCTGGGGCCTGGCCCTCGGGGACCACAGAAGCCCAGCCTCTTGCTGGCCATCCTTACCCGACGACTGCGCACGCGGCTGCGATGCTGGCCCTGGGTCCGCCCCGGGGGAGCCTGAGCAGGCACGGATGCACCCCAGCTCAGCGCACAGGTGCGGCCTGACGGGAGGAGGTCTTGGGTCCGGGAGATGATGGGGGTGGCCTGAAGGTCCCCGGGCCCCAGCTCGAAGGTGTAGCTTCTCTCTGGGGACAGGACCGCCAAGCCCCTGGGAAGACACAGGCATTCGGAAGCCCTCTCAGCCCGATGCGTCCTGCAGCCTCGCCCTCACCACCCCGCGGGGGCTCCCTCGGTACCTGAGCCCCGAGCAGGTGCACACAGACGCCCAGGAGCCCGCGCGGCCCTGCACCGCTCCCTGGTAGCAGCAGCTCTCCTAGGGCAGGGAAACGTCAGTGCTCCTGTGAAGGCTGGGCCAGGGCTCGCGCCCTCCCACGCCTCATAGGGACGGAGCCCCCCAGCTGGCCGCCTCTGCCGCCCTTGGCCAGAAACAGGGCACTAGACTCACCAGAGAGTGTCCCTTGCTGACCACGCGGGTGCCGTCAGGCCGGTACCACATCAGGCTGGGGCGGTCTGGGACTGGCCCCCTATGGGGTGAAGACAAAGGGAGGCAGTGACAGTTGTCTCCCAGGTGCTAAGGCGACATCTTGAGGTCCAGAGGTGGCAGAGGGGTGGCTGGGGGCTCCTCCCGTCCCCAAGGCCTCAGGGTAGAGTGGTCAGGCCAAACTCTGCCAGGCTATCTGGGTCCTAATCTGGTTTTTACCACACACTAGCTGTGTGACTTTGGGCAGGTTAGTTAACCTCTCTGAAGGGCGCCTGGGTGGCTCAGTCTGTGAAGCGTCCGACTTCGGCTCAGGTCATGATCTCACGGTTCGTGGGTTTGAGCCCCGCGTCAGGCTCTGTGCTGACAGCTCAGAGCCTGGAGCCTGTTTCGGATTCTGTGTCTCCCTCTCTCTCTGACCTTCCCCTGCTCACGCTGTCTCTCTCTCTCAAAAATAAGTAAAATATTTAAAAAAAAAACCCTCTCTGTGCCTTGACTTCTTCATATATAAAATGAAGACAGTGACACATGAAAGTACCGTACGGGTTGTTACAAGGGTTGAAAGAGCTCAGGCACTTAGCGACCGGGACGTGTGGTTTCAGCCGCTCTAGTGCCCTTACTCACTGTTACCTAGTCCGCAGCAGCTCCAGGATGTACCTCTCACCGTCCAGTTCCAGTTTGATCCGGAAAGCCTCGGGCAGATTGGTCTGTTGGCATCAGAGGGCACGTCACCTCCCCAGCCCTGCCCGAAATTCCTACCCTCTCTAACCAGAAAACCTCAGGCCCTTAGGAGAGTACCAACGATTAGATCACTGGGGGAGGGGGGTCCCGAGGGAGGGGCCAGGAAGCCCTGCCCGGCCTGGGGCATTGTTCTGGGGGGCTGTGTGGGGAGGTCAAGGAAGGTATCTGAGCCGCCCCTTCTCGGCTTCCTGCCCAGAGAGGAAGCATCACGGAGACCTAGTGCACGCCCCAGCCCTTCCTCTGACTCAGCATTGGAATTGGGGAGGGGGGGTGCTTGGTGAGTCCCTGACCTTCTCCAAGTCTCCCCCCCCCCCCACTGAGAAAACCCACAGAATGAAACCCAGAAGGCAAGTCTGGCCTCATGGAGGCCAGGCTATTTCCCCAGGAGATAGATGGGTTGGGTGGGGCTGAGGCTGGCAGATGTGTGTTGGGGGAGAGGGGATAAGTGAAGCCAGGTGCTGGGGTGCGGCCGGAGCAGCAGCCAGAGCTGGGGGGGCGCGTGCTGCGCTGAGGTCCACTCACCTGCTCCCCAGCCAGGCTGTGCCTTGAGAGGCTGCTTATGGGTCTGTACTTGAAGGGAGAGGGGGCTTACCTGGACCATCTCCGCTAGGCTGAATGTGGGGCTGTCCCGAAGGATCTGGGGCTCTGACTGTCCACCAAGGTCCCTCTCCGGCCTTGCCTGCCCCTCTGCAGGGCCACCTTCAGGGTCCCCAGGACACCCCGAGAGAGTGTGAGTGAGCCAGCCTGCCGGCTGGGCAGTGGGCACTGCCAGGGCCTGTGGCCACTCAGGGCCCTTCTCGGCTGGAAGGACTCCTGCACTGCATTCTGGGAATTAAAGGAGCCCCAGGAGAGGGGCTTCTCTGGGCTCCTCAGTTTCACCCCCACCCCACCTGCCTGTCCCCAGGGAAAGTTCAGCTTGCCCCGCCTGGGGTCCCCTCCCTGTCCCCCCAGGCGGGTCCCAGGCTCTCGCGGCAGCCCCCTTCCCACTCGCTCCCAATCACTCCCCCCGGAACGCCCCCCCTCAGGCCTGGGCGAAGGCTTGTGGCCCGGTGCCCACTCGCCCTCCCCTTTCCTCACATGGAGCTGGGGGAACGCCCATCTCTGGGTGCGCAGTGCAAACACCCCTCCCTAAACACCCTCAGACCCACCAGGCACGCCCGCTGGCCACAGCTCAGCTCCTCCCCGGGCCCCCCACCCCCGTGCCCACAATGGCCCTGTCCCCTGCGCACAGCCCACCTCCGCCTGCCACCACACCCCCCCCCGCCCCCGCGGGAGACGCAGCGGGAAGTGAAAGTTCCTGGAGGAGTTGTGTCAGCCTCTTTCCAGGCCGAGTCCCCCTCCCCAGGCTCCCCAGGCTCCTCCCGCCAGCTCCGCCAGGCTTCTGGCGACAACATCACCGGGGTGAGGGGCGCCGTGGCCGCCCGCGGCCCGGGATGAAGAATCCTCTTCGCCAAGCCCTACGGGCCGTGCCCACTCGGCGCCCTGGCACCGGGGGGAATGGTCAGCTAGGCCCCAGAGGAGCGAAGACGTCAGTCCCGAGGAGCAGCGACCGCCTCCCACCATCCCGAGGGGGCGCTGGGCCGGGGCCCTTCGGTGCCGGGCGCCGGAGCCTGCGAGTGGCCGCGGGGACGGCGCACAGGATGACCGCGCAGGGGCCTGGCATCTCCCTCCTCCTCTCCCCACTCCACCGCCCGGTCGCCTGGCCCTCGGGCCAGGACAGCGGAGCAGGGCGGGCCGCGCCCCGGCTGGGGGTCTCCCCGGGTCTCCGGCGGACCCCAGAGCCTCCCGGCTTCCCGGTGCCTTCTCGCAGTCCGTCCCCCCGCCCGCTGCGGGCCGGGCACTCACCTAGATCTGGGAGCGGCCGGGAGGACGGGGGGCTGCCTGCGCCCAGGAGCCCCAGGGCCCAGAGCAGCGCCAGCCGCATGGCAGCGGCGCCCGGGGCCGGGCGAGGGCAGCAGGTGCTGGGCCGCGCGCCGAGGAGCCGCGGCCGCCGGGTCTGCCGGGCGCACCCCGCGGCGCCGCCACCAGGCCGCCCGCCCCGCCCCCGCCGGGTAGCGGCCCGGGCCCCCGCCCCGGGAAGCCGCGGCCCCGCCCCCGCCCGCGCCGCCCGCGGGCCCCGCGCCCCTCAGCCCCGCCGCGCCGCCGCTGCTGCGCGGTGCGAGCCGGACGCGGCCCGGTCCGACCGGCCTGGGCGGCGCGCCTCCACCCGGTGCGGGGCTGCCCTCCCGCGGCCCGCGTGCGGCCCGGCCCTGCGGGATCCGGCGGCCGGGTCGGACCCCAGGGAAGCGCGGGCGTCGGGACTGCTCGGGCTTTTATTAACCGCGGGGGAGCGGGGTGGGGGGGGCGGGGGCAGAGGCAGGCGCCCCGTCACTCGGCGTACGTGGCGTCGTCGTCGCTGTCGCTGTAGGCGGAGGAGGAGAGCTCCTCGCGCGGGGTGCAGGCCGGGCACCGCCGCCGCACGTCGTCCCAGCACGAGCGGCAGTACACGGCCGCGCAGGCCGGCGTCGGGCACACGTAGGCCCGCGGCGTCTCGGGCGCCTGGCACACCACGCAGCGGCGGCGCAGCCAGCGGCGCAGGAGCGGGCAGCGGCGGTGCAGGGCGTCGGCCAGGTGGTGGCGCTGCCGGGAGCCAGGGGGGAGAAGGGGTGCGGGGAGCGGGGCCTGGAGGCCAAGGTCGCCACGCAAGTGGGTCTAGGGAGCTGCCCTCCCCCGCTCGGTGATGGGTGGTGGAGACCGGGGGATGCAGCCTCCACTCCCCCAGCCGGGAACCACCACCTGGTCTGTTCTGGGCCGAGGCGGGAGTCGGGCACGTAGGATCATTACCCCTGTGTTCTCCGCGTCGCAGACCAGCAAGGGGAGTCTCCGAAGGGTTAAGTGAGTTCCCAAAGGCGCAGATAGTAAAGGGTCAAACCTGGCTGGACCCAGGTGCCCTGATTCCAGATTACAAGGCTGCTTCAGAGGCTCCCACCTCCCTCCGCACAGTTACCAGGAAGCCTCTACAGGCCACCTTATCAGCCCAGTCTTTGCTCAAGAAACTGCGTCAGACAAAGGCAGAATTCCTGGCCTTGGCCTTCAAAGCCTTCCACACTCTGGTCCCTTTCCAGCCTGTGCTGTGACTCCCCCCAACCTGAACGTTGCATCTTCTGCGCCAGCTCCCCAGAGCAGCCCTGGCCCTTGACATTCCCGTTGGGCTCTGAGAATTTGCACATTCTGCTCCCCTACCTTGGCGTGAATGCCCTTCATACTTCCACCTGCCTGTCAAAGTCCAGTTTACTTCCTGACTGGGTCATGGAATCACCGTATGTTCGCTGTCCCCCCAGATGCTCATTTAGCCTCCATGGGTCCCTGGGTGGGGGGACCCAGGCCCTAAAGGGAGGGCTCGGCAAGTGTGGTCTCTCACTTTCAAGGGCTCTCTTAGGGCAGATTAAATAAGGATGGCTACCATTCTTTTCTTTTTCTTTAAACAGTGTGGGGTCCTGTACCGAGAAGAGTCACACAGTGGTGACATGGGTGCCAGCGCGTGGAACTGGCTAGGTGCCTGCTCCATGACAGCGACGCTCCTCTAACCCTTTCAACAACCAGATGGAGGAGCGGTTCACTCGTCCTACGGAAGGGAAGTGGCGAGGCGGCATTTAAGTAAGCACCGCAGATCACGGTTGTCATGGCGATGAAAGCAGGAGCCAGGATTCAAACCCAGGCCCTCTGGCACAGCACCCCACACCTCACTGCCACTCGTCTCTGCACAGGCCTTACAGATCTGTCCGGCCTCCCTGCTCAGAGGGAAACCCTGAGGTCCCATGAAGACCATGGTCAAGGTTGCACAGCTTCATGGGGAAGCGTGGGCTTTGTCCTTATACCACGTGCCGCTTCGTGATGCCTCCCTGACACCAGCCCACCTCCCGCACAGGCCCTGAGCTTCTGGTCTATGGCCTCGCAGGAGAATCTGTGACTTGCTTTAGGTCCCCTGATCCTAGTGACACCCCCTCGCTTTCTTCTAGCCAGGCTGTATCAAATCTGATTCCCTGTCCTGCCTGCTTCCTGATGGCGCGCTGAGTGTCTCGGGCTGGGCTGAATGCGGGGGACAGAGGCAGACTCAGCCCGGCCCCTGGGGGCTGGACAAGCTGGCGGGAGAGGCCCCTGCAGGGGTCCTCAGAACCACAGGAGCTGGGGGGGGGTCCTGAGCTTACGGGGGCCCGCTGCTGCTGTGCCCGTCTCACGATGGCGGCCCTTCTCAGCTTCGTAAAGGCCGCCCTCTTCCTCAGCAGGTCATTGTAGAGGAACAAGATCCGCTTCTTCTCTCGCTGGGGCCGGGAGGGGGCGTGTCAGGGACAGTGACAGCGCGGCCCCTCAGGGTGGGGTCGGCAGGGTGCAGGCCTGTGGGGTGGGGGGCTGCGTACCTTGGGGAAGTAGAAGGCTGCGATGACCCTCCGGAGCCGGTAGCCGAAGGCTTGCAGCAGGCAGAGAGCGAGCAGCAGCGCCACCGGGAGCGCCACCCGCAGGTAGGCCCCGGGGCTCAGGCTCACGGGCTGCGGCAGGCAGGCTGCGGGGGGCCGGGCTGTCACCCCAGCGCCCTGTGTCTCTGGGCACCCTGCTTCCTCCCGCCCGCCCCTCACCCTGCAGGCTCCTAGGCTGATGGGGATACTTGCTCAGCAGGGCGCAGATGGAGAGAGTGTCCCTCACGGGCAGGGTTCTCTAGGGACCCCCTGTCCCCGAAGGCCCCAGGGCCGACACTCCTCTGACCCCAGGCTGTAGTCCGGCAGCTTCAAGCCTGCCTGATGTTCCCGCCCCGACCCCTGCAACCCCAGCATGCCCCTCCCCCGCCTGCCACGTCCCTGGCTGGGGGAGACCCCGGGCCCTGCCCTCAACCCCTTGGAGGCGGCTTTCGCATGTTGCTGGACTCACGCATGTTGCTGGACTCCACCACGGTCTCGGAGGAGGTGTTCAGGGCTCCGATGGTTTTCCGAAGAAGCCGGGCCAGCATGGAGTCCCCCCCGACTCTCACCTCCAGTTTATGGCTGCCTGAGGCCATGGGGGGTCAGGAAAGGGTTGCGGTTTAGGGGAGGGGGCAAGATGGGGACTGGATGTTGGGGGGGTTCAAGGCATAGACGTCCTAGGTGGCACAGGACTTTCCATCCCTTCACTGAACGCTGACCCCTCCCTGTCGCAGGTCCAAAGGGGGCTCGGAAACTGGCCCCCGCTGTGACTGTCAGGTTGCAGGGCCGAGGTTTAACCCTGAGCCGGTCAGGGAGGGCCGAGACACCGGAGGAGGTGACACTGGGCGGGGCGGGCGGGGTGGCCGCGGGGGGCGCGGGCTCACTGCGGAAGGAGTACTGCAGGAAGGAGTGGTGGCGGATGGTGTCGAAGACGGAGTAGAGGGCCCAGTCCAGGCCGCACAGCAGCAGCAGCAGCAGCAGGACGGGCAGGGTCTCCGCGAGCTCCCTCACCTGCCCGAGGACAGGAGCGCCAGGCCTGGCGCCCTCCCTGACGGCCCCCCCCGCCTCTGCCCTGCGCAGCCGGTGCCCGCCCCGCGCCATCCTCACCACGTGTCTCATCTCCGAGGCCTGCATGAAGGGCTCGCAGGGGAAGATGACGGTCTTCTCCTCGGCTTTGCGGAGCGGCAGCAACGTCCGCTTGCCCTGGAAACGATGTCCACACAGTGGCGGACACCAGGGCCCTCCGCCCGGGCCCCTCTGCCCTCCTGGAGCGGATGCCACACAGGGCACCCAGGGCAGCTGGGTCAGGGCTGTGCCCGCTCACCAACTTCTTCCTGCGCTCGTCGATCTGACAAAAGTAGGTGCTGATGTAGATGTTGTCACAGCGGATGTCCCCGTTATAGCCGTCCACGTAGGAGAAGGACCTGGGCGCAGGGACGTCTCCGTCTCCTCCAGGGCCTCTTCACCCTCCCCCAACCGCGGGCCTCCCAGGCGCTCACTCAACAGGCGGCCGCGGCATGTGCGGAGCACCACGAACGCCCGGGCCCAGACGTCCCGCCTGCCCCCAGCGGCCTGCCGCCCAGTGCAAGGTGGGCCGCACGCAAGCGGGAGGGCCAGGAGGCTCGTGTTTGGGCGGGAAGGGGGCCTCCCAGCCGGGACCCCCGCAGGGCGGGTCTCAAGCAGGGGAAGCAGCGGCAGCAAAGGCCCGGAGGCAGGAAGCGGTCAAGGCTGCGGACCGGCCGCCACCCCGACCAACCCCCACGCTCCTCCCCGGCTGCGCCGCCAGAACCTCTCTCGGAGGCCGCTTCGCGCAAAACCCGTCCCCCACCTACGCCTCCTTCTCTCCCAACACACGCTTGAGTCTGGCAGTGTCTTCTGCCTGTGTGTGTGCGTGTAAGAGGCTCTCCTCGGAGGGTGCTCCAAACTCCCACGTGATGTTCAGTTTACGAAGGGGAAACTGCTAGCGATTGGAGATGTGTTTCAAACTGAGAGTTACATTAAGCAAGCTCCGCACACTGAACCCCGAGTTGCAGGCCTCGCGGCTCGGCAGCAACCCTGCTCCGGCCTCGGGGGCAGAGAGAAGGGCGCGGCCGGCCCGCGAGCGCCCCCTTGCGGAGGGCCCGAGCGCGGCCGCGCAGCCGTGGCCTCACCGCGTGGGAAGCCTGGACGCGGCCTCCGCGCCCCCGGAGCGCGCTGGGCCCGCGCACCTGCCTCTTCCTGCCTCCGCGTCGCGGGCCGGCCTCCTGCCACGCCCCGCTCCCGCCCGGCTCCCTACCCTCCGACCCTCGACCCTCCGCGGCCTCCCAGCCTCCGGCCTGCAGGGCCTTCCAGACTGTTCCGCCGTGCTCACGGCTGCCCAGGCCTCCCGCCCAGCCTCTGCCCCCCGCATCCCACGGATGCCAGGACCCTTGGCCCGGGGAGCCCGCCTAGGGCCGCGGCACGTGCCCAGCTCCCACCCCCGCCCCCCGGCCGGTCCCTCCGGCAGCCTCGGACCTCCCGGCCTCCCCCAGACCGGGAGCGGCCTGAGGGCGGTCTCCCCACGGCCGATGGCCGCACATGGCCCCCCACTCGGCTGCCCCACAGCCGGGCCGGTGCGGCAGGGGTCCCCGTGCAGCGCCTGCCCGGCACGGCGTGTGGGGGTGGCGGCGGGAGACCGAGGGTCCAGAGGTCGCCGGGGACAGCGGGTGAGGCCCGGGGCGGCCCCGCTGGACGCCGGGCTGGGTGGGGTTGAGGACTTTGGTCCAAATGGAGGGAAAGTAGCTGCCAACGCGGCAGGCGGGAGAAAATGAAAGCGGAATTGGACGATAAAAACGGACAAAGTCGGAGCCAAGGGGAATATGAAGGGCAAGAGAAAAATCAAAAGTCAAAGCTAAACGTAAAAGAAAGTCAGCGCTGGGATGAAGGCTGAAGGAGGCAGATAAATGAAGGCGGCCTCCCTTTCAAGGCGGAGGCGACGCGGGCGACTGTCTTCCCACAAAACGTCCACGTTTCCTCTGATTCGGCGTCAGCGGCGGACGCCCCGCCGGAGCCCGAGAAGCCCCCCCCCGGAGGACCCCCACCCCGAGAAGCCCCCGCCCGAGCCAAGAAGCTCCCCACGAGCTGGGCTCCCGCCCGAGCCCGAGAGGTCCCCCGGCCCCCCCCCCCCGCCCCGCCCGGAGAGCCCCCCCCCCGCTCCCCTCCCCCCGCCCCGCCGCCCGGCCCCCCTGCCCCCTGCCGAGCCGGCCCCGCCCCTAGGCCCCCCCCCCCAGCTGCCCCCCCCCCCCCCTCCCGCCCCGCCGACCGCCCCCCGTCCCCCGCCCCCGGCCCTCCCGCCCCCCCGGCCCCCCAGCCCCCCGCCCCGCCGGGCGGCCCCCCCGCCCCCCAGCCCCCCCGCCCCCCGCCCCGCCGAGCTGGCCCCCGCCCCCGCCCCCGCCCCCCTGCCCCCGCCCCGCCGAGCCGGCCCCGCCCCCCAGCCCCGCCACCCCCCAGCCTCCTGCCCCCAGCCCCCCCCGCCCCGCCGAGCCGGCCCCCCGCCCCCGCCCCCGCCCCGCCGAGCCGGCCCCCGCCCCCAGCCCCCCCCGCCCCGCCCTCCCGCCCCGCCGAGCCGGCCCCCGCCCCCCAGCCCCCGCCACCCCCAGCCCCCCGCCACCCCCAGCCCTCCCGCCCCCCAGCCCCGCCCCGCCGAGCCGGCCCCGCCCCCGCCCCCCGCCCTCGCCGAGCCGGCCCCCCCAGCCCCCCGCTCCCCCGCCCCGCCGAGCCGGCGCGGGGCTCACGCGCGCAGCACGAGCAGGAAGGTGCAGGAGAGGAGCAGGCGCAGCAGCCGCAGGCCCCGCAGCAGCTGGGCCTCCTGCCGGCGGACGTGCTCGCGCAGCGCGGTGCTCACACGCTCCGCGCTCGCGTCGACGCCCAGCACCGCCGCCTGCTTCTCCTCCTGGGGGGGCGGGGGGCGCACAGATGCAGCGCTTGGGGCCACCACTGCCCCGGGCCCCCCCCAGGGCCCCCGCACCCCTGTGGACCGGGTGCTGCTCCCCGGCGCCCGCGTGAGCTGGCAGCTGCCGCGCTCCGCTCCCACCCCTCGCCCAGCCCGGCCCGGACACCCGCCCGCCTGTCCTCTCCCCCTCCCTGCCTCCCCCCAGCCCGCAGCCCCCGCCTCCTACCCTGAGGTCAATAGTGGCTGAAAACTCCCCATCCAGCTCACGAACAGACTGGTTGAGGGACTCGTAGGTCTGCCCGAAGTTGCCTTCCACCGGGATGCGACTGCGGCACCAGACCTCCATCGCTGCAGGGCGGCGGCGGGTCAGGGGCCTCCCCGCCGCGGCCGCCGCCGCCCCGCAGCCTGCCTGTCTCTGCCCAGAGTCTCCCTCCCGGCTCTCCTGGAGTCGCCGTGGCGGGAACAAGGCCTCACTGCCCCCCGTTTTTCTCACCTGTTGATAACCAGGCCCACTGTGAATAACGACAGCCAACCCCTAGAACCGCTGTGTGTGCTGCTTACAAGCTTCACAAATACCGCCCCTTAAATCCCCAGAACCCCCCAGGGGGATAAGTGCTCTTATTGTATCCGTCTTTCCACGAAGAGGAGGCCCGCAGAGCCTCCTATGCACGTAGGCGGGGTCACCCCGCCAGTGGGGGAGGCTGGGTTGTGGTGTCCCTCCCCTCACTGTGCTGACCCCTGGCGATGCTGCAGAAGAACTTGAACTTCATGGGCAGGCAGAGCAGGTGGTTCAGCAGCGGGACCCAGATGCGCTCCATGCACTGCTCGTGCTTTCGGTCGAACCAGCGGCGGCAGCTGAGCATGGCCTGGTCCACCACGTCTGGGGAAGGGGCCAGGGTGCCAGAGGCCGCCGCGCCTCACCCCGCCCCGCCCGCCCCGCGCCCCCCCACGCCTCTCACAGGAACAGCGCAGCCTGGTCTTCAGCTCATACATCTTCTGTGTAGACAGGCGGCGCCCGGAGGGCGGGGCTCCGTGGGTCCCCACGCCTCGGGCCGTCCCCACTGAGCCCGCGGCATCCTCGGGACTGTAGCCCATGTCACTGTTCACCTGGGCATCCAGGTCCCCGAAGGACTTGGAGATGTTCTGAGTCTCAGCTTTCAGTGACGCTTTGCTGCCCTAGATGGGAAGGCAAGGAAGGAGCCGTGACCGCCGTGGCCGAGTTCCAGGCTCCTCCCTTGGGCCCTCGATGAGCCCAGGCCCTGAGAGAGCCCCTCACCCTGTGTTTCACCGTTGGGTCCTGGGGACGCCCCCGCCGGTCACCTCCATGCTGCCCGCTTCCGGCTCCCAGCTTCTCCCCAGGCCACCGTCTCAGACCCTCACCAGTGACAGACGTTCCCCAGGCCCTTGGACTTCACCCTTCATGCTAACCTCCCAGACCACTCTGCCATCTCAATGTCCCCAGTCCCCAGCGTCCCCAACCCCTCCCCTCCCCCCTCGCCCCCCTCCCCCCAGTCCTCCACAGCCCCTTTCCGCAGGCTTCCTGACTCCTCCAGGCCAAGGCCACCAGTTTCCTGACATTCTGGTTCAGCTGCCCAGAGTCCCGCCTCCCCAGGTGTTTGGAGGTGGGGGGAGGGCATGTCCCATGACTGGGGGCGGGGGCTTTCCTGGCATCTAGCGCCCGAGGCACATCCTGCAACGTTTGAGGACAGTCCTGCAAAGAATGCCGGGGGTGCCCCCCGGGAAAGAGCCCAGGGTCACCGCGCCCGGCTCAGGTCTGGGAGCTCCCAGGGGGCAAGGGCCCGGGCCCCGCCCCTGCACGCCCCTCACCAGCAGGCCCTTGAACACGGCGCGCAGGGGCGCCGTGGAGACGCGCCAGGCGGCCCGGGTGGTGTTGATCTGCAGCTCCACGGTGCAGCCCAGCGAGGCCACCACCTCGTTGACGTTGTGCCGCAGGTTGGCGGCGGGGCCTGGGGGATGGAGGACTCCCCAGTGGGTCTCCCTCTGCAGCTAGGTCGCTTCAGGAAGGTCCCCCCAGCTCCTGCCCTGCACACAGGGGCCACCTGCCAGCGCCGTGTGATGACGGGGCCCAGAGCCGCGGGGAGTCCCGTGCAACTCCCGGCCGCCTTTTCCTGTGTGAGCTAAGGAGGCCCAGAGATGTGGAGGGACTCTCTTGGGGGCGCACAGCGCTGGGATCAGCCTCCTACTCTGTCCTTCGCCAGGCCTGGGTCTCACCAGATGGCCCCCCCAGGATCATGGCTTCCGTGCCGCACACTGGTCCCCGGGGCACACACTCACCCTCATAGATGGCGGCCAAGGCGTGCCCCAGCACAAAGAGCCTGCCCTCTTTGCCCAGCATCTTGGGTACCAGCAGGAGGCTGGCGCAGCGGATGTGAGGGGAGGCCCCCCAGCCCACGGCTCCCAGGCCTGTCAGGAGAGACCGGCAGGCAGTGAGGCCGGGCGAGGCTGCCCCCGGCCCCCAGCAGGCTTAGCCAGGCCCCGCCGCCGGCTTCTTTCTAGAACCATCACTCTACTGCCTTTGCCCCGTTTACGGGCTCTGATAGGCCTTCGAGGCCACTCATCCGTTCATTTATCCAACAGCCCCGTACGGAGCTGGGCTGCGTTGCAGACCCGGCGAAGGCCGGGCGGGGGGGGGCGGACGCGCCTCCCTCACGGACTGTGTGCGCGCTGTGTTCCGGAAGGGGGCAAACACTCGTCATTTCCAGGCTGGATTCCCACGGACCCCCCGGTGCTGAGGGAGCAGGGGGAGCAAGAGAAGGCTTCTGGCAACGGCCCCGGTCCCCACGGCCACCGCGGGACTCCCTGGGCCGCGACCCCTACAGCTCGTCCCTAATTTTAGCCCTTAACCGTGGGCCTGCGTCTGTGTTAGCACTTTCACGTGTGTCTCCCGGGGGTGTCTGCAAGGAGACAGCGAGCTCCTTGGGGCCCGTCACGCAGGGAGACGGACAGCCGAGTAAACAGATGACCCCCCCCCCCGGCACTGAGCGCACGAGGGAGGCGCTTGGCCGTGGGAGCTTCAGGGAGCGGGCGTTTCTGTGGGGAGGGTGCGGCCGGGAGGGGAGGGTGCGGCCGGGAGGGCAGGACCGGGCGGTGACGTGTCGCCGGGGCCTGAGGATGAGTAAGTGCAGTCAGAGGCAGGACCGCATTCCAGGCCCAAGGAACAGCATGCGCTGGTCAGGGGACCTGGAAGCTTCCTTGAATAGAGCCTTTGCCCCCACCGCCAGAGCAAGTCCCAGGTCCCTACACGGCCCCCCGCGCCCCTGCCCCCCCTTACTGACCTGTGCTGCGCCTTCGTGAGGGAGTCAGAGCGGCCTCGGCAGCACGGGAGGCTGACCCGTTCCTCCTCTGCCCCACCCCGCCCGTTGACTTTCCAGCATTCTCGGGGCCAGTGAAGCTCCCGTAGCTCGGCCTGCGGAGCCCCGTGCCCCCCAGCTTCGGCCCTTGGCCACTAGGTCCCCCCACTCGGCCCTGTCGCTGGTCCTGGGATCCGCCAGGCTCTTCCGCCCCCGAGCCCGGTGCCCCTGCCCCTGCGCCGAGCCCCCTCCCCACCGCCCCCGGGCTGCCGGCCTCCCCGCTCACGCAGCCGCAGCCGGAGTTTCCTTGAAGGGCAACGGCCTGTGGCGGCCCGGCCCCGGCGGCAGGGCCTGGGAGGGGCTGTTCTGTGGTCTTGGCCTTGGGGACGCAGCCGAGGACAGCAGGCGATGGGCCCCGCGGGGCCGCGGCTGTCCTGTCTGCGCGCCCACGAGGGGAAAACTTGTCTCTGGCCCTCGACCAACCAGAACATACAGAGACAAGAGCAGAAACACCTGGAAGGGGAGAGGAGCCCTTGGCGTAGGCAGCCCTGCGGGGAGCGTGTGAGGGGAGGAGGGGTGCTCCACTCGAGCCCGGTGAGAGACCCCACCCTGGGGGCCACGCTTGCCTGTCATCAAGGCAGGGCAAGGACACGTGCATTTTCTGGGACAAGGGGACATTCTGGGGACAGCCTGCTTCCGCGAGGGACCCGCACAGAAGAGGCTGTGGGGGCGCAGGAGCTGCAGAGCGTCAGCCAAACAGAACCTCTCTCAGCAGGAGCACGGACGCGGGTCCACACGGAGCCTCCAGACACGGAAAGGCCCCTGAAGTGGGACAGGCCGCCAGCCAGCGGCAGAGGGGCTGTGTGGATGGCACTGCGGGCAGCTCTCGGCGGGCACCGTGGACGGCACTGCGGGCGGCACTAGGCGGGCACCGTGGATGGCACTGTGGGCACTGCGGGCGGCACTAGGCGGGCACTGCGGGCGGCACTAGGCAGGCGCCGTGGATGGCACTGTGCGGGCGGCACTAGGCGGGCACTGCAGGCGGCACTGCGGGCGGCACTGGCGGAGCTGCCGTGGATGGCACTGTGGGCTGCGGCGGCACTGCCGGGCGGCACTAGGCGGGCACCGTGGATGGCACTGTATGGGCACTGCGGGGGAAGGCGGCACTGCGGGCGGCACTAGGCGGGCACCGTGGATGGCACTGTGGGCACTGCGGGCGGCACTGCGGGCGGCACTAGGCGGGCACCGTGGATGGCACTGTGGGCACTGCGGGCGGCACTGCGGGCGGCACTGCGGGCGGCACTAGGCGGGCACTGCGGGCGGCACTAGGTGGGCACCGAGGATGGCACTGTGGGCACTGCGGGCGGCACTAGGCGGGCACTGCGGGTGGCAGGCTTGCATCCTTTTCCCTCAAATCCCTTCTGACATCAGAAGAAGCAGAAGAGGAAGGAAGTGGGAAACAAATACAAGGACCGGCCGGCCCCTCCGCTGTGGGACCCCATCCCGCAGGGGGGCGGGGGGGGCAGGGAGCTGGGGCTGTGGGGGGTGAGGAGGGCAGGGGGCAGGAACTAGGGGCCGGGGGTGGGGGGCAGGGCCCGGGGAGGGAAGGGCCTGGGGAAGGCAGCAGGGTGGCACGTAGATAGACCGGCCCAGACCTTTCAAACCCCAGAAACAGTCCCGGTGACGGAAGCAGGAACAGGTCTTGAAAATGAAATCAAGGGGCGCCTGGGGGCTCAGTGGTTAAGCGTCTGACTTCGGCTCAGGTCATGATCTCACGGATCGTGGGTTCGAGCCCCACGTCGGGCTCTGTGCTGACAGCTCAGAGCCTGGAGCCTGTTTCAGTCTGTGACTCCCTCTCTCTCTGACCCTCCCCTGCTCACTCACGCTGTTTCCCTCTCTCTCTCTCTCTCTCTCTCTCTCTCCGAAATAAATAAAACAAAAAAATTTTTAAAAAATGAAATCAAGAAGCAAGCAAGGGTCCGTGGGAAAGGCCATCAGTGGGGCTGTGGTTGGAGGAGCCGCGCATGCCGGCCCCACACAGGTCAGGTCGCTCTGGCCACAGGGCCACACGGGGAGGCTGGCCGGGGGTCCAGGGGAGTCCTCCTCCTCCTTACGGGAGGCACGAAGACGGAAGGTTCCGGTCTTGTGACATCGTCCGATGAAGACGAGATGCCTGGATTTGCTGCGGCCGGTTCGTGACCCGAGGCGGGTGGTTGCCGGGCCCAACATGGCGGACAAACCAGGTAGGAGGAACCTGGGTCCTTGGGGGGCTGACCGAGCCGCTGAATTATCCAGACTCCAGACACCGCTCGACCTGGAACCTTGTTGTTACGTGAGATAACCAGTTTTCTCGGTGGCTGAACCACTTGCAGGCGCGTTTTCTGTTCTTGCAGCCTGGCACCTCTCAACCTGAGCCCCCCACAGCAGCGTCGCCTCCGGGAAGCCTTCCCTGACTACTCAGGCCCACACCTCCCCAGCCGCCTTCCTCCCGAACTCCCAGCTTCCTCTCTTCATGCTCTTGTCACCATCAGAAATGCTCTCGCTCCTTCCTCGGTCCTTTGCTGCCTAACTCTCCCCCTGGGGGCTCGCAGACATTGTTCAGTGCTGAGCCTCCGTAGGACCCAGGGAGCGCTGACTGACGGACGGAACGAATGAGTGAACAAATGAATGACTGAGTGAATGAGCGAATGAAGGAGCGAAGCAGCAGGAAGCAAGGCCAGAGAGGTCCGGAGAGACGGGCGTGGCCTGCGCCACGTGGGTAACGCGGGTCCTGCCGGCGGGGAAGGGCCCCTGAGGACAAGGCTTCTCCCGCTGGCTGAGAGACTCCTGCCCCTGCGTCTCCCCTCAAAGCCCAGGAGGAGGCTGAGGCCACAGGGGCACTTGGGGACAAAGACACAAGCCTGGACCCCCTCCCGGGACCCGGGACCCTCCAGGCCTGCCCTCCCCGCCCCCCGGCCTCCAGAGCGTCCCTGTCCTCGGCCAGCACTAACCCCCCAGGCTGTACAATGCCACCATCTTCTGATCCTCATAGATGTTCATGGGGTTCACCAGGAGCTGAAAGAGACCTAAGGGGGCAGGGTCAAGTCAAAGGTCGGAGGGCGGGTCCCAGCCCTGCCCCCCGCCCCACACTCACCCACGGCCAGGAGCCCCCCGGTGCCTGCGCCCAGCAGGAAGGCAGTGACCGGAAACTCCCCCGGCTGGCGCTGTAGGAATCGGCTGCAGGGGGCGGGCAGCCCCCAGGTCAGGAGCCTCTGTACCGCTGCGGGTCAGACGGGCCTCGTTAGCATTAGGGGCCTGCAGGGGGGAGGCTGGGGGACCTGCAGGGGGGTGGCAGGAACTTGGGGCCTCCTGGAGGGGCGGAGGGACCCTGAGGAAGCAGGGCAGCTGGGGGGCAGAGGAGGAGAGGGGTTGGCCGGAGGGGCCACTGGGTGAGAGGAGCGGGCGCTGGGGGACCCGCGGGGGGCGGGGAAGGCGTGGGGGCCCAGGGGGACTCTGGGAAAGGGCACGGCCTCTGGGGCTGACTCACTGGTGTGGGGCGGCTTCCCCTGCCACGTGGCCCCTTCCTCACGCGGTGTGATGACCATGCGTCTGCTCTGGGCACCCCGCCCTGTGCCACGGGTGTCCTGTGCTCTGTCCCTCGGCTGCGCCCACAGCCTGCCGGCTCTGTCTCTTGCCCCCTCTGCTCTGAGACGGGGAAGGAGATTCGAGCCCTGCCTGCCCCTCCCCAGTCCTGCGGCTGCACGAGGCTCTCCAGGGCAGGTGCAGCACAAGCTTCCGGAACCTTAGAATGTGGTGAGGAGTCCAGAGGCCCAGAAGAACCCAGAACCCAGCGACAGCTCCTGGAAACAGCCACACACTCGGACTCAGCAGCCATGCCCCCCGTGGTGGCAGAGGGTCCGAGTGCGGCGCGGGCGGTGGTCCGCAGCCTGGGGTGGTTTGCGCTGGGCCTGGCCTTGGCCACGGCCTACGGGCTCCTGGAGCTGGTGGCGGAAGGGCACAGCCCCTGGGGCTGCCTGGCGGGCACCCTGGCCCTGGCCGTCTTCCTCAGCCTCGGCATGGCCTTCTCCGGCCGGGTGCGGGCCACCGTCCTGCTGATGCTCCCCCAGGCCTTCTCCAGTGAGCCTGGCGCCCGGGTGGAGCGGCAGGCGGGGTCCTGGGGGGTGGGGAGGCTCCAGGGAAATATTCTGGAAGCCTCCGCGAGAGCCTTGCAGATGCTGCTGTGTGCAAGGCTGGAATCCCGCTTCTGATGGAGCTGCCTTCCCCAGAGCAGGGCCGGACCCTCCTGATGGTGGCTGCCTTCGGGCTGGTGCTGCAAGGACCTTGTGCCAACACCCTGCACAACTTCACCCAGGCCAGCAAGGCCGTGGCCTGCGGAGCGGAGCTGGCCTTGAACCAGACCGCTGAAGCATTGGAGCGGGCCAAGCAGCCCCTCATCAGTGAGGCCTCCCGGCCCCCGTGACCCCTGTCCTCCGTCCCTGGCCCCGTTCTCCTCTCCCCAGTTAGACCCCCGCATCCTCGCCCACTGGTCTACTCCACGGCCAGACGGTCTCCCAGGCCCGGCCAGAGGCTCCCCACCTCCCAGCGGCCGCCTCCTTCCCACCCCCGTCGGGGGCCGGCGGCGAGAAGCCCACAGCCTCCCCCGGCCCCCCGCCTCCCAGGTGCACTGGACAAGATTAAGGCCATTGCCCAGAAGGCCAAAGAGGTGGCTGACCGGGTCCGCAAGTTCTTCCGGTCAATCATGGATGGCGTGAGGCACGTAGGTCAGCACGTTCACACTTCTCCCTGCGTCTCCACCCTTGTCCAGGCCCAGGGCGCCGCGGGCCCCTCCTGGGCGGACTAGCACCCACTGGGTACAGCACCCCCTGCCCACAGGCGTCTCCTGCTCGGGGGGGGGTCCCGGAGGCCCCAGACCCCTGGGCAGATGCTGCAGCCCCCGCCGTCCCCAGCCAGGGCGCTGCGGAACGTGTGGTACTGGCTCCTCCACATCGGAGACGTGTGCAACGCCGAGCTGGGCAACCCCTACGTGAAGTGCTCGCGGGCCTTCGACGGCGCCAAGGACGGCTGCATGAGGGCCATCCCGCGGGCCTACCGCCTGTGCTACGTGCTCGCGCCCTTCAAGCTGGTGCTCTGCGGACTGGCCAGCGGTGAGAGGGGCCGGCGGGGCTGTCGGGGGGCGGGGGCCGAGGGGACCAGCCTGGGGGGCGGGAGGCCTCTGCGAGCAGTCGGTCCCCGAGAGAGGGAGGGGCTACGTGTCTGTTCCCTCCGGACACTCAGTCTCGGGCCTCAGTGGTCCAGGTGTTCTGCGTCATCCCCAAGTACATCCAGCCCTTCTTGCGCAAGACCATTGGCATCCGTGAGTGCCCCCCCACCTCCCCCCGCCGCAGGTGGTGCTCCTGGGTGGTCCCCGGGCTCCTCGGGGTGCTCTCGCCCAGGATGAGAATGCGGGGCCGCAAGGAAACGACCCTAGGAAGTTACCCAGGAAAGGGAGGCCCAGCAAGGGGGAGGTACACACCAAACCTCAAGTTAGGGCAGGACGGGGAGAGGATCAGGGCCCCCCCCCGGGGCAGGACGGGGAGAGGATCAGGGCCCCCCCAGGGCAGGACGGGGAGAGGATCAGGGGCCCCCCAGG